>JAJOOI010014573.1:0-34118 GCA_029582585.1 Solanum bukasovii
CTCATATAGAATAAGTATTTGAGTTGAATACTTCTATTAAACAAATGTTATCTACTTAACACTCATGTATAGCAATCCATAAAAATGATACTAGAGTTATTTATTTATTTATTTGAATTAATTTATTTTAAGTACTTTTAAATCAAAATAGCTTTTATGTTTTATATAATGGTTGGTTTAACTAAAAAAAAGTCCTTTATAATGGTTGTGATTATAGTAAGATAAAAATTTAGATATTTTCTACTTATTTTATTTTTTTAGATCAAATGAGTTTCTATGTTTTTTTGGATTACAAATGTAACATTTGATGATTTTTACGATAATTAATGTTTTTTTAGAATTGTATGTTATTTTTATTCAACTTTATTAAAGTTAATATAATGCATTCTTAATTCATTATTTCTTTGTTAATTTTTAATACAGATCATAGATATTAACATGATTTTTATTATAGAATTATTGGTCATATCTTCACATATATTAAAATGCTTTTATATGTGCAATTGAAAAATTACTATGCTGGAATATATGATAAACTTTACAGTCTTAAATATGAGTGCAAATTTATACAATATTTATCAATTTATGTGTATATGTGTGTCACAGTAGTGGGTGAAGACATTAAATTATTAAGTGAAATATTAATATAATAATGATGCTTAACATGTTTTGAATGATATAGATGGTTAATATAATAATGAAATGACAATTGTGATTTTACTAAATCTCTATTATCTAATTTGTTTAAATAAGTCAAATTATATGATTTAGATATTTTGTATTTAAATAATATTATCTGCGCATCGCGGGAGTACGAATACTAGTAATATTAATAATAATAATAATTAATATTATTATTATTATTAAATAAATGAATAAAATAAAACAAAAGTATTTTGTCTTTTCCTCTCCCAAAAGATTTCATTTATTACATTGCTAAATTTTAATCCTCTCCCAAAAGATTTCATTTATTACATTGCTAAATTTTAATCCATATAGAAAATATCAAAAACCCTCTCCTCTCCTCATGAATTCATGTTTTTCACCCACATAGAAATCATCGAAAATCATTGTCTTCTATCCCTCAAATTTATTGTTGCTTTAGATATATCCATAAGAAATTGATAGCGTCCTTCTTCTACTTCAACTGGATATTCTAATGCTTGATTTTTAGCTGAAATACACATTCAACTTGCTTGTTAGCACATTTACCAGTGGAGGGAAATTTTTTGGGCTAATCAAGATTAATAAATTGTGCATGTTTCTTCTTGTATGGTACATCCACGTTTTCCTCTCTCTTTCTTTAGGTTTTATTTGAGATTTTTTGAGTAATATGAACAAGATTTCTATGTTGCATAATTTCTCTCTTGTCAAAAAATTGATTGGATTCTTCTCTATTTTGGGATGAAAAATAATAGATTGATGCGAATAATTTGTCTAGAATGGTGTGATCTCTGTAGTTTGAACTAAATAGGAAATCTAAAATTTTTAGTCATCTACTAGATTTTAGTTTAGCAACAATTGATATTTGATGGTAAAATAAACCAACTACAACTGATTATAATTATTAAATTGTTAGTTTTAAAAAGAATATGATGCAACTATATGTTCTTTATTATTTTTTGAGTGACTTTGATGTATATCATTTCAATTGTAGTATTGAATTTGTATGCAAGAGAAAAATATTCTAAAAGCCAGTGTAAAATAATAAACCACATTATTTTAAGACTTTATTTGCCTCTACTTGGATGTACAATTCATTTTTTGAAGGAAAAATTATGTTTATATCCTAAAAGGAACACCGAGTATAGCCAGTTTATATATCTATGAATTGTGTCTACGGGGTTCCAAACGAATTCCGAGGATCCATTCAATAAGTTTGTTATTAGCTGTATGTTACCGATGTCTAATGCATTTGCTTAGGAATTGGGATGTTTGCTTTCTCGAAGATCGCTTTAGCGAGGTGCGGCTCACATTCGCAAAAGGGTAAGAGGGCTTACCCTCAGTTTCACTAAGACCTCATGGCTTTCGCCACTTAGATTTTAGTTTAACAGCAATTGTTATTTGATGGTAAAATGAACTACAACAGATTATAAGTATTAAATTACTTTAAAAAAATAAAAATATAATGCAACTATATGCTTCTTTATTATTTTTGGAGTGACTTTTATGTATATCATTTCAATGGTAGTATTGAATTTGTATGCAAGAGAAAAATATTCTCAAAGACAAGTAAATAATAAATCACATTATTTTAAGACTTTATTCGCCTTTACTTGGATATACAATTTATTTGTTAAAGGAAAAATTATGTTTATATCTAAAAAAGGAACTCTTTTATCAATTATTTTTTCTTAAGAATTTGTTGAAGCTAATTTTTTTTTTAGTTGAATACCATATGAAGTATTTTACAAATTACTCATATTTAAATCAATCTCTCAACAATTTTTTTCACTTCAATAAATAATTATTAAAATAATTAATAAAAATTTGCTTAGCTTAAAAAATAATTAAATTATAGAGTTAAGCAAAAGGTTTCGAAGAATGCAAACTCTAAATATAAATTATAAAACAAAATATGACAAACTTTTGAATATAAGAATCTCAAATTTTACCATCAAATATAAGGAAAAGATCTCCAAATAAAATAACAAATAGCTATCAAAATTAAAAGATCTTGTTGTAATTCCTCATTTATTAATTAGTTATGTTTTCTTTCATATCAAATCTCTTTTTATTGTACATTATTGCAACACTTATATCTTGAAGTGTTTGTAAGATAATACAATTTTTTTGATTTGTCATATATTTCTCAACATTTATCATGATGTTACAAATATGACTCTGTGAGGGCCTATGAGATGAATTATCCTCTAATATAAATAACTATTATTGTCTCCCTATGCATTATCCCACTAATATTTAAGGTTCCATATTTACATTAAGGTTGAAAGATTTATTTATATGTCCAATTCAGAAAGTAGACTCAAAATGGATTAGCTTATTTGAGCAAGGTTGATTTGTATCATTTTGGAACCAATCTTGAGATGTTTGAGCAGCTTGAGATGGAGTTATTGAATTTTGAGAATCACTATGCTTCTCGTAAGCTGTTTTGTAAGTTGATTTCTTGTGACAAGCTTGAATACGATTTATATATGTTCCTAACTTCCCTTTCTTATATAATCCGGCAACATCTATGGTTACACCATGTGTTTCACTTGATGCGGATTGTTTTTTCCTTTTCTCTCTTATTTTTCGTCTCAACTGCTTTTCTCTTGGAGGCTTCATGTTCATCAGGTTCTTTTCTTCTATTTCTTTTTTACTGATTTACCTCTCTTTGGATCATAGTTAGGATGTTCAATATAAGTTGGGCTTGTAGGTTCATGCATTCTTTTAATAATCATTCATGAAACTTTTTGAATTCACTCTTACATGGAATATGCAGGTCACTACATGTGAGCATGTGATACTTTTAGGGTCCCATCTCCTTTAAAATCAAGTTCATCCATTTTATTCAACACTTGTTGTTCGTCATACATAGTTCGTACTTGAAGTAATAATTATTATATCCTAGTAAAAAATGATGTAGTTGCTTCTAATTTTTTTTGTTTTACTAATTTCTACATGTTCCAACCCAGACAGCCATGATTGACACCCACACTAACCCTCCGGTGGGAGAACCATTACTACAACCCAACTAAACAACATAACGATAAACTAAACATTTAAAGATACATAAGCAGGTTTAAATGTCTAAAGAAAAAGAGAGTTCCCATAACCTCTAAGAGTTAAACAAAATATCTACCAAACATTTGCGGAAAACAACTCCTAGAACCTGAAATTCAATGTATCAAAACTCTACTAACAACAAGTCTAAGAACAAGGGGTATGACCCCGAAACTAAACAAAAGAAATATTTAAATCACTAGTCCAACTCCAAAGAGAATGGACTAAACAAAATGAGAACTCATGGCAGCCTAGAAGAACTGGCTAACCCTTAAATCCGGTCTCGATCAGTGATCTCCTAAATGAGGTCTGTCAGTAGCCGCCTGAAGATGCCTTGTACTCAATAAAGAAAGATCAAGTGCAATATCAGTACACAACCATAGTGTACAGGTAGGTGATGCTTATCGTGACCAACGACACTAACCTACAGTACGAGTGTCTACGATCGTCGATAATATAGTAACCCAACCAAGGGTTGGGGTCGTGTCCCAAGGGAGTGGTTTTGAGAATTAGTAGAAAAATAAAATTTAGTTCTAACTAGTCGTAGCTAAAGACATTAACGATTAAAAACATAATAAATCAAAGGGGGTGACACAAAAGTGTCAATTAACAAATGGGGGTTTTGACACAAGTGTAGTAAAAACAACAAATAATAAGGAAAATCAAGAATGGGGAAACGTTCTTGGGGTGTGACCGCAATACAAGTTGAGATGAATCGTTGGGTACATGCTTTCGATAGAAATTTTGCAAGATAATAGTGACTAGGCTAAGCTTTAGATGGAAATAAGTTCCCTCTCGGGCAACTTACACCGTTTCAAATGCGTTCCTTTCAGACACCCATTCGTCGCATGAATGCCAGCCTACACCTTACCCCAGTCCCTCTCTCGAGCTGAGTGTTAGGATATGGGACTAGGGCTCACCCTCTCAGGATGAACCTCATGTTGACCCACTTCTTAGGCCATCAGTCTAGTGGTCTTTGTTTCGCGACCTCCCTCTCGAGCAAGCCCAAAACACATGGGTGGTTTTGTATTTGCAACTACAAACCCATTAAATTAAACCACAACCACTAGGTGAAATCACCATTAAAATACATCTAACCTATCAGCAAGCAAAACCCAACAACAATATCAGCACATATTTGCTAAATCACACCCCAAGAATGGGGGTTTTTAGCCACACATCAAGAAATAACAAAATACACCTAAAATGATAATAAAATCAAATGGGTATAAGGAATTAAACTTTGATCTAAGAAAAGGAAGAAGAATGGAGAAGATTCACTTCCAACTTGGGGAAGATGAAATCCTTCTTTCTTCACGTCTCCCACAAAACCCTCTCCAAACTTGAGAGAAAAATATCCTAAAAAGTACTATTCTATTCTGAAAATTATAATAATAATTTGACTCTTCAAAAATTAATAACAAGTTTAGTAGTTATAGACTTCAGAAAATAGTGCTGGCGGATCTTTCGGCGAGGTTAGTCGGAATCGCCGATTAACTCGGCGATTCGCCTATCATCTGGTTCATCGCCTTCTGTGCTTGCCTACAACATCTCTGCGTCCTGGACCATTGGGCGATATTGTATTGCTTCGTAGAACTGTTCGGCGACACGCCAACTGCTCCTTTTTACGGCCGATTTGATCCTCTTCCTTCAGGGCTTCACATACTGGAACAAATGGTGGAGTGTGTCCCTTTGGCGATTCGGCAAGTATGCTTGGCGATGCTCAGGCTTCAGTTTCTTCATTCTTTTAAGCCTTTTTGTTCCTTTTTGTGCCTAAGTGTCCATGCTTCCACTAAAACTTCAAATACCTGAAACTTAAGTGTTTTCATAAGATATTGAGATAAAATAAGCATTTGAGGACACTATTTCTATTAAAATAAAGCCCTATATGAGTCCAATTTGTGGACTCATCAACACCCCCAACTTAAACTTTTGCTTGTCCTCAAGTAAAACTCAAGTTCAGCAGTTCAAATAAGATGTCTAAACTAGTGCTACATAAGACTTAATCATGAATGTACACAACAAAACTTCAAACTACTTATGCGAAGATTCAATTATGTACTCAAAGATTCAAGTTGTGACACACCATTACCAAATATTCTCATGCTTGCAATACTTGCTACTTGTGAAAGTTCAAGCTCAACAAAGAGTATCTAAATGCCCTCACATAAAGAATGATTCCATACTCACACACATAGGTTAATCAATTCAAGATCAGGAATCAGATGCAACGCTCACACTCAAAAAGAGGAATACAATGCATGTTTTCACCCATAGGCTTGCCCTTATTTTTCAATCGATCTTCGGTTCGGCTCACTCAAGATCAAAAAGGTTTTTCTAAGGCTTGTAATGGGGCTGAGTGTAAAGGTATGGTCATTTAGGCTCAGTGACTTTTTCCCCATGAGATGTGGTACTCTCAAGGCATTCCCTTCTTTTCCTTTATCAATTCTTTTTCTAGTGCTTCTAAGTCATCTTTTTATTCACTCTCCATGGATTGCTTGGAAACCCAATTTCTTTTTGCACTTTTATTCCACAACTTTTTCTTTTTCATTATTTTTTTTTCTTCTTTTCCATCTTTTATTTTATATGGTGGGTTTCCATTTTTCCGCAACATCATGGGTTAATGGAGACTTTTCTTGCACTTCTTGACTTCTCCTTTTCCTTTTCACCACATCCCCAACTTAGGCTTTTGGTCTAAGTTGTCTATTCACTAAATCACAAATCAAGAGGATTATAGGTAGTGGATCAAGTAAAGTCTAGGGTTCATCAAGGTTCTTCTGAAGAAAGGTAAGGCTCAAAGGGTGTTCAAGAAAGTTTCATACGCTCACGGGTAGGCCACAAATGAGGTATATGTCAAATTAGCTCACACTCTTCAAAATTTGCCTAAGATCATCTCAAGAGCACACCTTACTTAATTAACCGGACTACAGGGGCAAATTCTAGGTTTATTCATGCATGGTTCAAAGTAAACTCATCACACAAGGCATCGACACTACCGTCAAACAAGACTACACACTTTCTCTAGTGTGCAACAGTCATCACAACAGAATCAATTTGATACATGGCTAATTACAATGAGATGCAAAGGGTTCACATATTGCCTATGCAACTTCATTTGGTCTCGTTGTAGCCGCACATTCATGTTTGTTCGATTGAGAGCACTGTTCAAGTCATCGGTATTGATAAAAACCAAGACTCAAATTTGTATGAGAACAACCACTTTCGACACAAGAGGTGGCAAAATTTTTTGAAACATGAAATTTTTTCGGAAGGGTCAAAATGTTTTGCAAATTAAAACTAAAGAGGAGCCACAAGCTCAAACATCCACGAAAAGTAGTATATACTGCACTTAAAAACAGACAACCCAAATGTACACAAAAATACGAGTATCAACACAAAAGGTGCACAAAAAGTATGGGTCTCACCCCACCACAAATAAAAACATTTTTCCTAAAATGCAAATGATAAATATCCAGTAGTGAAAGTAAAGAAAAAATAGAGAGGGAGGTAAAGAGGGGATCCTGTCTACACACTTTCTCCATCTGTTGGGGCATCGTTGCCTGATGCATTAGCCTGAAATTCGACAATGGTCCCTGGATTGTCATTCTGGGTTGCATTGTGTTCATATTCCCTAGCTTCTACAGCGATATCAACTGCAATCATTCTGACCAACTCGTGGGCTGCCCAGAAGCAGTTTATAGCTGTGTAGAGTCCATGTTTCCACGAAGGAATAATGGGATCAATGGGATGCTCCTACTGACACTTGCTTTCTTACTCTATTTTATTTCTTTTGCCAGTTCTGCTATCTTTTCGTCTCTTTTGAAATCCCGTGCTCTTACGTGACGGGGTGGCAAGTCCCTTCCTGCAACTTTTGGTCTAGCCATTTCTGCAAAAGACTTCGAGAGAAAGTTAGACAATATGTTAAACAGGAAAAGGGGTGTCCTGGGTGTAGAATTGTTTCACCAAAACAGTTGGTGAAGTGCTCACCCCTTTAGGCGATTTGCTGAAAATGATGTATAGATGGTACAAGGGTGCAGAAAAAACCGCGAACAGGAAACCTTTCGGCGGTTTGCCAAGTGTATGTAGCGATTCAATCTTGTTCACTGAAAGTTACAGAGTCAATTACACATTTAAATTAAAGGCGAAATAGGGACGTTAGGAGAACCGCCAAGTGGTTCGGCGAGCTTTACTCAGCTCACCAAATCAACCCAACATGCCTATTTTCAACCCATCCTTCCAAATTTGACCCTGCAACCTTTTATATCTCAATTTAAACCTCTACAACACCAACTCAATGAAGACCCATAACACTTACACACTCCCGCAGTAAATTAATTCAATTTTAAGTGCACGTGAGCGAGATTCCATCATTTAAACAAGAGTTATTGAACAATAATTGAGAATGTATGTAATTCAATCAACTCAGAGAGACTCAGCAATGAGTCATATTATGCAAATGAGTACACTTTCGAAGAAATAAACATGAGGTTCAAGTCATCAACCTTTGGTGCTGAATCAGATACTAATGAAATGCTAGGCAGCAATGCAATCTGAATCCGAGCACAATTTGACAACTAAGATATTCTAAAAATGCAAGAAATATCGGGCTAGAGTACTGGTGTGAGTTTGTGAAGAGGGAAAAAGTGAAAGAGAATGAATGAAATATAACTTTTAAACCTTTGGTTTGCAAAATCAGTCCAGCTTCCGCCCATTCGGCAATATTAGTCGAGTTCGTCCAATCATTCGACATCATGCTGACTATTTGATTTCCTCGCCGAATTTAGTAGCGCCTTTAGTTCATGTGGGAATATCAACAACGGTTTCCGTTGAGATCGCCAATTAGGTGAGCGATGCGCCGATAAATTCCTCACTTCGCAGAGTTTTACTGACTCAACCTTGAAGATGTCTTGAATCAAACGACGGGATAGATCGGGTCCGCCGAACTTGTCGGCGATCCGCCAACTGGTCCTATTTCTCGCCTCCATATACCTTTTCAAGCACTTCCATAGCTTCACCTTGTACTAACAACACACCATTATTTTACCAAGAAACAAAAAACAATTAAAGGGTTTTGGGTTGCCTCCCAAACAGCGCCGTAGTTAACGTCGTGGCACGATGCAAGTCCTTATTTATCCCTCATTACTGGGGTTGTCATTAGGTTCATAAGGGCACCCCGCACTTAAATCTGGATAGATAAAAGATAACACTTAGTCCATTTTGGACCCAGTAGATGAATGAGCATGGAGTGAGAGGTTATAGTCTTGTTTAGTATCAAGACATTTTCTCTCAACTCTTCCAGCAATATATCTTGCTCATTGGCCTTTTTGAGCAGTAGTGTGAGCATTACCTCGACCTTTCCCTCCTTTTATTTCATAACTCTCTTTCGTTCATGAGGAGGAACGTAGCGTCCCTGTTCGTATTGGCCTTCAAGCTCTTCCATCTTCTTACATGCACTACTCGACATATTTACCTTAAAACAACAACTTTAAAGAAAAACAAAACTAAAAATTAAGTTAGTAGAAACTGCAACTAGAAAGAACAAAAAGCTCTAGTTAACTACATTTTCACGTGACACCACTCCCCGGCAGCGGCGCCATTTTGATGCTTATCGTGACCAATGACACTAACCTACAGTACGAATGTTTACAATCGTCAATAATATAGTAACCCAACCAAGGGTTGGGGTCGTGTCCCAGGGGAGTGATTTTGAGAATTAGTAGAAAAATAAAATTTAGTTCTAACTAGTCGTAGCTAAAGACATTAACGATTAAAAACATAATAAATCAAAGGGGGTGACACAAAAGTGTCAATTAACAAATGGGGGTTTTGACACAAGTGTAGTAAAAACAAAAAATAATAAGGAAAATCAAGAATGGGGAAACGTTCTTGGGGTGTGACCGCAATACAAGTTGAGATGAATCGTTGGGTACATGCTTTCGATAGAAATTTTGCAAGATAATAGTGACTAGGCTAAGCTTTACATGGAAATAAGTTCCCTCTCGGGCAACTTACCCCATTCCAAATGCGTTCCTCTAAGACACCCATTCGTCGCATGAATGCCAGCCTACACCTTACCCCAGTCCCTCTCTCGAGCTGAGTGTTAGGATATGGGACTAGGGCTCACCCTCTCGGGATGAACCTCATGTCGACCCACTTCTTAGGCCATCAGTCTAGTGGTCTTTGTTTCGCGACCTCCCTCTCGGGCAAGCCGAAAACACATGGGTGGTTTTGTATTTGCAACTACAAATCCATTAAATTAAACCACAACCATTAGGTGAAATCACCATTAAAATACATCTAACCTATCAGCAAGCAAGACCCAACAACAATATCAACACATATTTGCTAAATCACACCAAAAAAATAGGGGTTTTTAGCCACACATCAAGAAACAACAAAATACACCTAAAATGATAATAAAATCAAATGGGTATAAGGAATTAAACCTTGATTTAAGCAAAGGAAGAAGAATGGAGAAGACCCACTTCCAACTTGTGGAAGATGAAATCCTTCTTTCTTCAAGTCTCCCACAAAACCCTCTCCAAACTTGAGAGAAAAATATCCTAAAAAGTAATATTCTATTCTGAAACTTATATTAACAATTCGACTCTTCAAAAATTAATAACAAGTTTAGTATTTATATACTTCAGAAAATAGTGGTGGCGGATCTTTTGGCGAGGTTAGTTGGAATTGCCGATTAACTCGGCGATTCGCCCATCATCTGGTTCATCGCCTTCTGTGCTTGCCTACAACATCTCTGTGTCCTTGACCATTGGGTGATATTGTAGTGCTTCGCGAAACTGTTCGGCGATGCGCTGACTGCTCTTTTTTACCGCCGATTTGATCCTCTTCCTTCAGGGCTTCGCGTACTGGAACAAAGGGCGGAGTGTGTCCCTTTGGCGATTCGCCAAGTATGCTTGGCTATGCTCAGGCTTCAGTTTCTTCGTTCTTTTCAGCCTTTTTGTTCCTTTTTGCGCCTAAGTGTCCATGCTTCCACTAAAACTTCAAATACCTGAAACTTAAGTGTTTTCATTAGATATTGAGATAAAATAAGCATTTGAGGACACTATTTCTATTAAAATAAAGTCCTAAATGAGTCCAATTTGTGGACTCATCAGTAGGATCAAGGGACTACTCCAATAAGTGAAATATAGGCAAGGAATCACAACATAGTATACACACATATACATAATACACAGATCAAACTTCCTTTCCAGAGCAACATATAGTTCTCAATATCAATGGCAGTTAGACATAATTATATAATCAGAGTGATCCTCTCATGGAACCCATACCCAACTGTTAGTGTGTCAGAACATGACACCTGATCCAATATACATGTGTCGGAACGTGACATCCGATCCAATATATGTGTTGGAATGTGACACCCGATCAAATATACGTGTCAGAACATGTCGGAATGTGACACCTGATCCAGTCAGCATAACCACAATAACAATCACACCCATAATGGAAAATTCTCATAGTCATACAATCAAGCAATGGTTTCATGGAATGTAATTATTCATATACATATACTCATTTACATTAGATTAGATTCACATTTCTCTATTCACATACATGCATGCATACACCGAAGCAATTAACCAACATATATCACACAAACGGGAAATCAACCATCACCTACCTCGAAACCAAGCTTGTATCCTCCTAAGACACTTGAGCCTTTCCTTTCCGAAGTTTTTCCGCTTGTTCTTTATCTACAATCAAGTAATTTAACACAAGGATCAATAATTAAGGTCTAATTTACCCGGATTATAACTAACACAATAACCCAAGACCAAACCCACTATCCTAAAGTGCAGCTAGGGCTTTTCCCACCATTAACTTCATGCTTAAACCCTTCCCCAATAATAATTACCCAAGAATCTAAGTTTTGTGGATAAAAAAATGGATTAGGGGAATAAAATCATTTCCTTTTGCACAAAAAGTCATGGAAAACTGTCAATAAATCGCCATAGGTCTTCCCCTAACTGTTAAGAACAAATGTTGCATACAAATAACGAAATTGGGGTTTTTCCCGACTTAAGTTGTGACTGGCCCGCTACGGTAGACCCTAACCCGCCACATCGTCCCCACCCTGGTGGGAATAATCTCACCTCGGTGGCTTACACGAAGACAAAAGCTTGGAATTTGAGTTCCAAGACCCCATTTCACAACACACCTTCCACCCTTGACGTTCAAAAACTACCCTTTCACGCAAAGATCAATTTTGGGAGTTCTAGTCGCCCTAATTCGATTATGTAAAGTCGTACGGGCTCCTTAACATCTTATCTATCCACTCATGTGATCATATTCATAGTTAAATCCCCATTCATTTCCAGATTTCCCTAGACCTCACCTGACTCAAATTCTATCCAAATCTAAATTAGGCTACAATTATTCAAGTCACTACCTCATTCTAAAGGTCCTTGTCTAACAAAAATGAGTCCCATTTTATAATGAAATCACCGCCCCCATGATACTTCTTCAACATGGACATATGGAACACTGGATGCACTCTAGTTAGGCCAGGCGGTACGGTCAATCTATAAGCGACTAACCCTACACAGTCAAGAATCTCAAATGGTCCAATGTATCGAGGACTAAGTTAGCCCTTCTTGCTAAATGTCATCACCCCTTTCAAGGGTGACACCTTTAGAAGAACTTGCTCACCAGCCTAAAATTCTATGTCTCTTACCTTACGGTCCACATACTTTTAATGTCGACTCTGGGCTGCTAGAAGTTTAGCCTGGATACTTCTCACTTTATCCTGAACATCTTTCACAAAATCAGCCCCCAAAGGTTTCACATCTACAGCCTCAAACTACCCTATGGGTGATCTACATCCCCTCCAATAAAGTGCCTCGAATGGTGCCAGCCTCAAACCACCCTATGAGTAAGCTGAGTCTTGTTGTGTGCATTCATGTTGAGTCTTATGTAGCACTATTTGAGACATCCTTATTGAACTGCTAAACTTGAATTTTACTTGAGGATAAGCAAAAGTTTAAGTTAGGGGTGTTGATGAGTCCAAGATTTAGACTCATTTAGGGCTTTCTTTATATAGATTTAGTATCCTTAAATGCTTAATTTTTGCCATAAACTGATGAAAAATCCTTGATTTTCAGGTACATGGATTGAGGAACAAAGCGAGGACACTAACATGTAAAAAGGAACAAAAGAACTGAAGAAATGAAGAAAGGCAAGCCTGGTGATCGCCAAACGCATTTGGCGAATCGCCGAGTGGCTATCTGATTGTCTAAAGTTCCAGTGTGCCAAGCCATGAAGGAAAGAACCAGGTCGGCGATGAAAATGAGCAGTCGGTGGATCACCGAGTAGCTCCGCGAAGCCAAGGTAGATCGCCAAAAATTACAGGCCTTGAAAATGCGGAATGCCAAGGCCAAAAGGTGACGGAAGAGGTCAAAGGGTGGCTCGCCGAGTGGTTCGGCGAGCCCGACTTACTTTGCCAAAATGGCTTTTGTAGCTTATTTTCGGTGACTATAAATTAGATTTTGAGCATTTTGTTTAGTATCTTTTTTTACATCTTGGAACAATTTTGAGTTCTAGAAGATTTTTCTATATAGTTTTCCTTAGCTTTGAAGATTTTGAGAAAAAATCAACTTGGAGAATTTGGAAGTGGGTTTCTAAGATTCAACAAATTGGAGCATTGTAAAGACAAAATCACTCTTACCCAGTTGATGGATAATTGATTCAGTAATGGTTTTTATATTTTTATGATGTTTAGCTAAAACCCCAATTCTTCGGTGTGATCTTGTGATTATGGGCTGAAATAGTTTTAGGGTATTGCTAATTGCTAGTTTAAATGCTATTTAAAAGTGAGTTTAATTATTAATTGTGGTTTAATTTAAGAATTGTAGTTGCAAATGCAGTTCTATATTTGTGTTCTTGGCTTGCTTGAGAGAGAGGTTTTAGAACTAAGATTATTGATTAATGGTTTGTGGGTATTGGATTGACCTGGGTATAGCTTGAGAGAGTGAATCCTAAACCCAATCCCACACATTTAGCTCAAGAGACTGAATGGATTAAGGTGTGGGCTGTTCTTCATTGTCATGCTTATTGATGTTCGAAAGATATCACCTGATTCGGGGTAGTTGTTCGAGAGAAAATTATCCCCCTAATAGTCTAGCCTACTCACTGAAATTTATCTATTTATTAGTAGTTGCAATTACCCATATGCCTATATTTGCCTATAATCGATCACATCCCGAGAATCTTTCTCCCTATTGATTTTTCATAGTTTTTGTGACTGTTTGTAGTTGATAACTAAAACCAAGACCCCCATCTCACATTCGTGTCTTCCCTTTAATTTGTGCAATGTCTTTTTCGATAATGTTTATTCCTGTGGCTGATTAAACCACATTCATACTTCTTCATTGAATTTTGAACACGTACCTCTCCCTGTGGGATTCGACCCCAATTCCATTAGTTGGGTTTTATACCGATTTACGATCGTTGACACCTAGAATTGGTTGAGGTGTGCTTGAAACGTTAAATCATTGACTTAGTCAATCGGTCAACCACTACCTAAATAGAATCAAATTTCCCCATAGACTTGGGAAGACAAACTACGAAGTCCATAACTATCCTTTCCCACTTCTATTCCTCAATTGGCGTTCTCTGAAGGAAACCTGCAGGCCATTGATGATCATATTTAACCTGCTGACAGTTTTGGTAATTAGCCACAAACTCAACTAGGTGTTTCTTCATGCCAGGCCACCAATAAAGTGGCTTCAAATCTTGGTACATCTTGGTCACATCCGGATGAGTAGACTACTGCGAACCATGGGATTACGTCAACATTTTCTGAATCAAGCCATCTACTCGAGGAATACAAATTCTTCCCTTAAAACTAAGCACACCTCCTGCATCAAGAAATACATCTTGTGCCTTACCATACATTGTCTTCTTTCTAAACTCATTCAAATTTTCACCCTCAAACTGTTTGGCCTTGATCTCCTCAATGAACGTGGGTCTAACCTCGATGTTATATAACACCCCACCCTTCTCTAAGTTTCCCACTGTATGAAGTTAGAATCGAAGGTCTGAATCTCCTTGGCCAGAGGTTGCCATGGATACACCCAAATAAGCTAGACTACCCATACTTACTGCCTTTCGGCTTAGTGCGTCTGGCACCAGATTAGCCCTACCCGGATGATATTGGATGGTGGCATCATAATCCTTAAGTAACTCCATCTAACTTTACTATCTCAGATTTAGGTCTTTTTGAGTGAATACATGTTGTAGATAATGATGATCAGTAAACACCTCACACTTGACACTATAAAGGTAATGCCGCCAGATCTTAAGAGCAAACAACTCCATATCATGTGTTGGCTAATTTCTCTCATGCTCCTTCAACTGTCATGATGCATAAGCTATAAAATTCTTATCCTGCATCAACACAGCACCCTAACCCGAATGTGAAGCATCACAATAAAAAATGAAATCCTTACCTTTCATCGGTAGTGCCAGAATACGTGATGTGGTCAGAAGAGTCTTGAGCTTTTGAAAGCTCTCATCACATTTTACGGTCCATTCGAAAGGTATCTCCTTTTTGGTCAGACTTATTAGATGCATGGCAATAGAAGAAAAGTTTTTCACAAACCAACGATAATAGCTAGCGAGCCCCACAAAACACCTAAGTTCAGTCACAGAGCTAGGCCAGACCCAATTTTTAAGCGCTTCAATATTTTGGGGATCTACAATTACCCCTTCCCTTGAAACTACATGCCCCAAAAAGGCAACTGAATCCAACTAGAACTCACACTTGGAAAATTTGGCATACAACTTTTGTTTCCTAAGGACACCCAAAACTATAAGAAGATGGTTGGCATGATCTTCCTCACTTTTCGAAGAAACCAAAATGTCATCAATAAAGACAATAACAAAAGAATCTAGGAATGGTTTAAACACACCATTCATCAAACTCATGAAGGCTGAAAGTGCATTGGTCAATCAAAACGACATCACTAAAAACTCGTAGTGCCCATATCGGGTCCTGAATGGCATTTTGGGTACATCCTCAGGCCTAATCTTTAACTGATGGTAACAAGACCTTAGATAAATCTTAGAGAAAACTGACGCACCCTACAGCTGGTCAAAAAGATCATTTATCTGAGGCAATAGATACTTAACTCGAATTGTTACCCTATTCAACTATCGGTAGTCTATGCACATCCTCATACTACTATCCTTTTTCTTAACAAAAATGACAGGAGCACCCTACGGGGAAGCATTAGGATGGATGAAACTTTTATCAAGAAGTTCCAAGATTTGAGCCTTAAGCTTTCTCAATTCTACCGGAGCCATGCGATAAAGAGGGATGGAAATGGGGCGAGTACCTGGTTCAAGTTAATGCATAAATTTATATTTCTATCCGGATGCATACCAGACAAATTGGTAAGAAACACTTCCTTAAATTCAAACACTACAGGAATAGACCCAATAGAGGGAGAGTCAACCTCAACATCCTGAATATTTGAAAAATATGCCAAACACCCCTGCCCCACCATTTTCCTAGCTTGAATGGAGGATATGACCTTAGCTGGCTTAGGGTTGTACACCCCTTCCCACTCTTACTTTTACCTACCGGGGATCTCTAGGGTCACAAACTTAGCATTACTATTTAACACAACATAATAGAGGGACAACCAACTCATGCCTAAGAATATATCAAAGTCAGTCATATAAAAAATAACCAAATCAGCCCAAGTCTGAAAACCCATAAGCAAGATAGGACAAGCACGATATACATGGGTGACTATAACTGACTCTCCAACTGCAGTAGAAACATGAATGGGGGCATCACATACATCACAAACCATATCAAATATCAAGGAAAACTGAAATGAGGCAATATGAAAAAGTAGAACCTGGATCAAAAAAGACAGTAGCCATACGGTCACAGACAAGAATAGTACCTGTGATCACTGCATCAGATGCCTCAGCCTCGGTCTTGTCTGGAAAGGCATTACACTGAGCCTTGTCATCTTGACGAATAACCTACTTGCCTGGATGAACTGCTCCTTTACCTGTATTACCATTTCCTCGGCATCCACGACCTTGTTGATTCCCTCATTGTCCAACTTGTGGATGCCCTCTACCATTATTACCGTTGCCCTTGGGTACAACTTTTCTAGCCTACTGCTATGCGGAATCCATTATGCACAGGTGGGGAGAATCTCTCCTCATATTCCTAGGTTCCCCACAATTATAACATGTGCCGTCAAAAGATGGCATGCTGCCCGACAAAGGTGCGACTCCCTGGCTATCCTGCATAATTTTTTTTTATGGTGTTCCCGAGTAACTACTTGTAGAAGCGAGCAAGGCTGGCTTAATTGGTTGGGCTGCATGTGTCGGCCTACCTGAACCTCTTGAGTAAGAACCACGAAAGTTACATGTTCTATTAGGCTTCTTAGCTAAAGCCTTGGCCTGCCTATCACGTCTAACTCCTTCAACTTTCTTCACAAAATTTGTACCTCACTAAAACTTTTCCTTGCATGGGTCATGTGAACATACAATACCTCTTACTCGGAGTTTAGTCCCTTGACGAATGGAAGGATCCTCTCCTCCTCAGTAGTCACCAATTGTGTAGCATATCTAGACAAAGCATGGAACTTAGCCTCATAAGTAGCTACAGACATACCACCCTGCTACAAAGACATGAACTCATCCTTCTTGCGATCCCCCAAAGTCCGGGGCACATACTTTTCCAGAAACAGAGCATGAAACTGCGTCCAAGTGAGTGGGGGAAGACTGACGATCTACATTCCACATAGGCCCTCCACCACTGCTTAGCCTCACCTTGAAGTTGGAAGGTCACAAACTCTACCCCATGCTGCTGTACAATACCAAACTTATGAAGCCTCTCATAACAATCCAAGATGAACTCATACGCGTCCTCACTCTCAGAACCATGGAACATAGACTTCAATTTTAGAAACTTAGTCAATATTTCATGCTCATTACCACTCATCATGCGACCTAATAAGGGACGGAAGAAGGCAGCAATGCCTAATGTTCCATCTACCCTGGGAATAGTAGTAGTTCGGGGTGGTTTATAGGAGGTTGTGCTGCTTGTACTACGGGAAGGACTCCAGTGCCGAGAAACCCCTTTAGGAAAGACATGATCTGTTGACCTAACATTGGGTCTAAAAGAGGAACACCGGTAATCCTAGCCAGTGCATCCTCTTCCCGTCCAACATCCCCCTCGTCCTCAATCTCAACATTCTCTTCAACCTCTTCTTAAGGTGCAGAAGGGGCCTCTTTCCTTTGAACATTAACCGCTGGGGCACCACCCCTGGCGGGTGCTATTTGTCCTCTGCTCATGCCCCTTGCTCTGCCCCTACCCATGCCATGACCACGGCCTCTGGCTAAAGACTCCTTAACTGGCTCATTGACGGGAGCTACGGGCCTGATGCCATTGAATCTAGTGGTTACCATCTACGGACAGAAGAGTGAAGGAGATTAGATACCAATTCGGATCGCCAGATACCAATTGGAATCAAGTCATATCACGAAAGGAGACTAGAAAAGACAGAGAGATTTCCTAAAGTCCTATAGCCTCTCGAAGAAAAGACAAACCTCTCCGTACCATTCCGCAAGACTATGCTAGGCTCGTTTTGGTACACAGAGATCAATGAACCTAAGGCTCTGATACCAACTTTGTCACAACCCAGACCTTTGTGATTGGCACCCACACTAACCCTCCGGTTGGAGAACCATTATTAAAACCAAACTACACAACTTAACAACAACTAAAACATTTAAAGATACGAAAGCAGGTTTAAGTGTCTAAAGAAAACTGGAGTTCCCATAAACTCTGAAAGTTAACAAAAACAAACTACCAAACATTGCGGAAAATAACACCTAGAACCTGAAAGTCAATGTACCAAAACTCTAATAATGACATGTCTAAGAAAAAGGGGTACAACCCTGAAACTAAACAAATGATTATCTAAAGTACTAATCCAAGTCCGATGAAAATGGACTAAATAGAATGAGAACTTATGGCAACTTGGAAGAACTGGGTCACCCTTGAATTCAGTCTCGATTAGGGATCTCCTAAATGTGGTATATCAATAGCCTCTTGAAGATGCCCTGTACTCAACAAAAAAAGACAAAGTGCAGTATCAGTACACAACCACAGTGTATTGGTAGGATCGTGTGGCTACTCCCATAAGCACCATATACAACGAACAATCACAACATATTAAGCACACTTATACAAAATATAGTTCAGAGTGATATACAATCTTCCATTATCAATGAGAAGTAGATATAAGCATAGCAATCACAAGTAGATCTCTATTGGAACCCATACCCAAAATGTTAATGTGTCGGAACGTGATACCCAATCCAATGCATGTGTCAGAACATGACACCCGGTCCAATATATGTGTCGAAATGTGACACCCGATCCAATGTTTTTGTCGGAACGTGACACCCGATCTAATGTATGTGTCGGAACATGACACTCGATCGAATCAGTACAATAACAATCACATCCATAATGAACAATACTCAAATCATACAATTAAGTAACATGTTCATGGCATGTATTGTTTGACACATCATTATTTCATTAGGTTCGATTCACATTTCCCTATTCACATACACACATGCATACAATATAGCAATCATTCGACATGTATCACACAAACAGGAAATCAACCTATGACCTACCTCGAAACCAAGCTTAAATCCTCCTAAGAAACTTGAGTCTTCCCTTTGCGGATTCTTTCCGCTTGTTCTATGTCTACAAACGATTAATATAGCGCAAGAATCAATAATTAAGGTCTAATTTACCCGAATTATACAAAACCCAATAACCCAAGACCAATGCCATGATCCTAATGTACAGCTAGGGATTTTTTCCACCATTAGCTTCAGGCCAAAACCCTCCCCCAATGATAATTACTCATGAATCTAAGTTCTATGGATCGAAAAATGGATTAGGGGGGTAAAATCCATACCTTTAGCTTTGAAAGTCCTGGAAAACTGTCAAGAAATTGCCCTGGGTCTTCTTCTAGCTCTTAAGATAGAAGTTTATAGAAAAATAATGAAATTAGGGTTTTTCCTCGACATAAGTCGCGACAAGCCCGCTACGGCGGACTCCAACCCACCACTACGACCCTATCCTGGCGGGATTTATCCCGCCCTGGCGTCTTTTGATTTGACGATATAAGCACACCTCATCCAATTCTAGGTGTGAATGAGTGCTAATCAATATAAAACCCAACAAATGAGTTGGGGTCGAATTCCAGAGGGAGCGGTACGTGTTCAAATTTAATTAGGAAGTGCAAACGTGGTCTAATCAGCCATAGGAATAGAGATTATCAAAAAAGACATGAAAAAAATTAAAAGGGGTGACACGAATGTCAGATGGGGTGTTTTGGTTTTTTAATTATCAACTACAAAACAATCACAAATAATTCGAAATAACAATAAGGAAAGGTATTCTCGAGATGTGATCGATTATAGGTAAATTTCGCTATATGGGTAATTGAATTTACTAGTAAAGAGCAAAAAATCAGTGAGTAGGCTAGACTATATGGAAATAGTTTTCTCTCGAACTACTACCCTGAATCAGGTGATTTCTTTCGAACATCAACAAACATAACAATGAAGAACAACCCACAACTTATTTCATCCACTCTTTCAAGCTAGATGGGTTAGATTGGGTTTAGGATTCACTCTATCGAGCTGAACTCAGCTCAATCCAATACCTACAAATCACTGATCAATATTCTAAGTTCTAAAGCCTCTCTCTCGCAAGCCAAGAACAAAAAATTAGAACTGCATTTGCAACTACAATTTGTAAATTGAACTGCAATTAATGATTAAACTCACTTTAATTTAACATTTAAACTAGTAATTAAAAATACCCATAAACTAATTCAACCCATAATCACATGATCACACCCCAAGAATTGGGGTTTTATCCAATCATTATAAAAAAGTAAAAATGATTACCAAATCGATTAGCCATCAACTGGGTAAGAGAGATTTAGTGTTTACAATGCTCAATTTCTAGAATTTGCAGGTATGTTGTTAGATTGTTTCACTCTTCAATTTTTTTGCCTAAGATCATTTCAAGTGCTTGCATCACTTTGTCAACCGGACCAACGGGGTAAATTCTAGGTGTCATCACAGAATGTTCAAAGTAAGCTCATCACACAAGGCATTGACACCAATATCAAACGAGATTCCACACTTTCTAGCTAGTGTACAACGTTCATCACAAGAGACTTATTCGATAACCGGCTAGTCACAACGAGATGCTAAATGTTCATACATTGTCGATGCAACTTCATTTGGCCTCATCGTAGCCGCACATTCATTTCGTTCAATTAAGAGCACTATTCATGTCATCAGTATTGATTATAACCAATACTAAAATTTTCACAAGAACAACCACAATCATAATTAATAGAGGTGGCACAAAATTGTTTTAAAAAATAGGTCAAAATCATTTCCATTCAAAACAAGGAGCCACAAGTTCAAACATCCACAAGATTAAGATTAAAACAAAATCCAAACACATATATAAATCACAAAACCCAATATTCACAAATAAAATGTAATCACAAGAGGTAGGTATAGAAATACCTCACCCCACCCACAAAAGAAAAGAAGTTGTGCTCCAATGCAACTAAAACAAAGATAATCAACAAAAACAACAGAGATGGAGGTAAAAAGAATGATCTTGTCTACTCAGTCACTCCGTCTATCGGGGCATCAATGCCCGGGGTCACACTCTGGGATTGGGCATCACTGCTCGGAGTTTAAACAATTGTGGCTCTGCTAGAGCCTACCCTAGAGGTATATGTCAATGATGTATGAATGATTGATTTTATTATCGCCTCCTATAAATCAGGCAAGTCCCCATAAATGGTCGTCTCCTGAACATCAAGTTGCTCCTAATCTGTCTCTGCCTCTGACTCAACAACAACTATATCCTCCGTAGTCTCATCTCTGGTGGTAGCTGGAGGCATATCAGAACTTCCCAGGACATCTGCACCCAGAACATCAGGAACCTCTGTTGACTCAACCATTGAAATGAAGTCTGTGGACTTCAGATGGTCCACATCCTTCCTCAACTCGGAAACCTCAGCTTTCAAAGTCGTAATCTCATTAGTAACCCCCCGTCCTCTCTCACAATTATCAACTCTCACCGTGAGAGAATCAATAGAAGTCCAGAGAGGTGTCAAAGTAGCTAAAATGGCTCGTTCAATCATCTAGGGCAGCTAGGCCTCTAGCCGGGAACCCCGCACATCGGCATAATGGGCTAGGTGCCCCATATTGAGGAGCATGGCCTAAGTGATCGAAGTCCTCGAGGCAGTGGTACCTGAAGTAGCTCTAGGATGCTGGGAGGCAGTAGAAGAACCTTGAGCCTAGGAAGGAGTGGAAGTAGATGTACTTGAAGGCCTAGAGGCCGAAGTAGGTAGAGATGCCTCTGCAGGTATAGACTCATTATCAACCTCTGGGGATGTATCCACCGCAGCTTCTCTCCTTCTATCCACCTCATCCAGTGTGTACTCGGCCTCTATGTGCTGGATATCAATGGAGGATGTGGGTGTGACCTCAACATCCCTCTTCTCATCGATAGGAACTCCAGCCCGCCGGCATAAATCTATGATAAGTAGTGGTAATGGAATGGACATCTGGCGTTGTTTGGCCTTCATGGCCATCTCCTACTCTATAATCAGCCATAAGTTAATCCTTTTTCTAGCTATGATCAATCCGAGGCAGGCCGCCTTAGGGTGGCAGTGGATGGACTCATTCTGCGATGGCACGATAGAGCTGCTCATGAGCCCGAACCAATACCGAGCTGTTATATTCAAGTCCTTATTCTCAATAGGGGCTCCGGCCTCAATCCACCTCAAGGTGGTGTCAGAAATGAGAGGAGCTAGCCATCCCTTAAGGACATCCATAGTCTGTGACGTGGTCATGCTCTGGTAGTCATGCTCAAAACCTGTAGCCCTATCAAGTACATCATTGATATGATCGCTGCTGCATCTAACTTTCCTCCCCAGTACCATAACGGACTCTACTGGTCTGAATGCACTGGCCTTCTTCTTCCCCTGGGGTACTAATTCACCATATGCGGTGTAGAACTCTCTGACCCAGGTGGGAATGTATGGGCCACGGGGCCTTGTGAATATATCAAACCTATGGAACCGGAGTGTGTCCAACACAAGAGGGTACCTGTCCACCACACCATTCGTCGACAATCTCTTCTCCTCTAGGATGGTCCTCAATCCCTCAGCCTTTAGCCGGTTGAGCAACCGGGGAGGAGGACCCTGAACTAGTGGTGCATGAACCACCGTCTGTGCCGCAGTTGGCACTGTATCTGTAGCAGGAGGAGTAGACTCTGGAATCCTTGACGAATTTTGACGAGCCTTTGCAAGAATCTCCGCTTGCCAGATTTATAGTAATTGGTCATCCTTAGGATTAGAGAATGAGGCCTGAGAATCGAAACTCCCCATCACTGCTGGAGTTGTGCTCCAGTCTCTCAGCTACGAGTGATTTTCCCTTGCTTTTACCTCCCTTCGAAGGTGCTTTCTTACCCTTTTGGAGGAAACAACTGCTCTCTCATTTATTACAATACCTCGTGCTCATTTTGCGGGGCGGCATGCCACTTTCGTCCAAATTGGTCCAAGCCATATCTTCAAAACACATAAAAAATTGTTAGAAATCGTTAAAGACAGTTGCAGAAATCAAGTTGCAGAAAGACTTGTCGAACTAGTCGGCGAGTCATTTAGGCGAGCCAAATCAGGCTCGCGAAAGGACCAGCTTGAAAAATTTCCAAAAATCAGGCATGTCGGTGATATTCAGGGCCCTTCGGTGAATCGCCAACACCACTCGGCGAGCTCAAACTAACCCACCGAATATTACAGTGTGTTCAAGGGGTTAGGGGTGTAGAAAAGGGCAATCAAAGGAACTTTTCGGCGAGCTCAGGCTTCTCGCCGAAAGTTACAGACTCAACCAAGACAAATTAAGAAATTAAAGGTGATCAATGGGAACGTTGGCAAACCGTCGAACCATTCAGCGAGCTCGACCCAGCTCGCCAAACTGCCCAACGTGCCAATTTTCAACCCCGTTTCCCTAAATGAAGTTCGTAGCCCCCGAAATCAAAATCAAACACAAACAACGCTCAATTCAAACAAGACCCATAGGACCCATGCCTACGGGGTACTCAGACTTCCCTCGGTTTGGCCAAAATTGGTCATTTGATGACTTTTCCCCTTTAGAATGACGTCAAACTCTCCATCATTGGGCAAATTACGTCACTTGGCACAATTCGGGGTTACTCAAACTTCACCCACTAAACCCAATACAAATTAACTGCAACCCAACAATTTAGAATCAATTTAATCACACAAAACATGGGAAATCATCTATTTAAGTCATTAGGCACAAGTTTGAAAACAATACAGGCAATCCGACACATCAAAGATGATTTCAACAATTACCCAACACACAATAACACACATTTACTGAAAGCATTTGAGTTCAACAACTAATCAAAAGTGTGGGGTTCAAAAAACCAACATGCATCCCGAATTGATAATTTGAAAAGCTAGGAGACATAGTAATCCAAATCCGAGCATGAGATTAATCACAAAAAGCAAATGAAAAAAGGGAAATACAAAAAATCTAAAGTGCGGTGAGAGTGTACGTGGTTAGAAATGAGAGAATATGAAAGATTTTGAAATTTTAAATCATTTGGCCTTTTAAAACCTTTCAGTTCGCGGTCCTTTCGGAGCTATTAGTTGACCACGCCAAACCACTCGGTGATCCGCCGAGTGGTCTTAACTCGCCGAGTTTTATAGGACATCCAGTCAATTTGGGGGTCCAAATGGCGAACAAAGTCGGGTTCGTCCACCTGTTTGGTGAGTCGCCAATTAAGTAATTGGCTCGCCGAGTTTTACAGACTTCCACTTCAGGTTTTATGGGTCCAACGACGGTCCAAGTCGAGCTCAACGACCTCTTCAATGAGTCGCGGACTGGACTTTTGGCTTGCCAAATTGCACATTCTCAAACACACTCCACTTTTCAACCTGCAATCAACACCCATTATTCATAATCAAACTTAGAGCATTAAAAACATGGGTTGCCTCCCAAGAAACGCCTTAGTTAATGTCGTGGCACGACACAAGTACCAAATCAAGCTTAATTTTTGGGGTTTGCCATTGTATCACTAGGCAACCCCCTTGTTGTCTTGGATTCAAATGTGTCAAAATTTGACCCATTTGGATCTCCAGTTTCTTGATAGAGACTAAGTGTGAGGTCACCGTCTGGTTGAGAGTCAAGACATCCTCTTTCATTTCATTCATCACTTTATCAGACCCTTCAACCTTGTTGAGAATGCGTGAGAGCATGTCTTCCGTGTGGCCACCCTCAGATTCCTTAGGCTTTTGATGCTCGTGGGGAGGCACATACCTATCCTTCTTCCCCTCTCCAAGAGGCGTTGCGATCATGCCAATCTCTGTCATGGTCTCTCTAACCCTCATCTCTATTCCAACCCTAATTTCCATCCAGTCTTGGGTAATTTGCACGATAACCTCCTCCTTGGTTGGCTAGGAAGTTTACTTCCTCATTGTACAATGCTTCAAATTTGGCTTCATCGGGGTTTACGCCACCAACACCCACAACATTAACACTTTTTATACCAACAACCTTGACATTTTTGGATGAGATATCCAACTGGGTCATTATCTTTTCCATGTTTTGGTCTCTCTCTTGATCCTTCTCGATCTGCTCTTTCGTCATTCTAAAATTGAGAGGAGAGACTTGGTTCTCACGAGTGTACCATGCCCGATTTATCTTGGACATGCAATCAAGGAGTTGGGAAGCTACATCATAGCGTTGTTGCATTATACCACCGGGAACAAGTTGATCAACAATTCCTTTGTTAACCGAGTCAAGGCTTCTATAGATGTACTGCATCAGGACATTATTAGGCAATCCATAAGTTGGACATTGTAGCACCAATTTCTTAAACCTCAACCACGTCTCATGGATTGGCTCACCTTCCAAACATTTGAAACCTTGGATGCTAACCCTAAGAGTCATAATCTTCGAAGGGGAAAGAATCGCACTTGGAATGCAGTAGTAAGTTCATCCCATGAAGTGATGGAATCTCTTGGAAACTCAGCCAACCACATGCTTGTCTCACCCATCAGAGAAAATGGGAACAACCTGAGATAGACGGATTCTTGCGATTTTTTCTTAAATGTGAACGGTCCAGAGACATCAACAAAATTTCTAATATGCTCATGGGGATCCTCACGGGCTAGGCCCCCAAATAAACCCTTCAGTTGTAGGAGCTGAATCATGGTGCTTGTGATGTGAAAAACAACGTTTCCTTGAGCCGGAGGTAAACAATTACCTCAACACCACCCATTCAGACTGGGTCATTGACATCATTGAGGTTTCTGACATCATCTTGGTGGCCCACTTGGCTACCATTACTTTCGTTAACGCTCATCTCTTCCTCTGTTTTAACACAAGCAACACAAAATAAAAAATAAAATAAGTAGATTCCACTATGACAAAAAAGAACACAATTCAATTTCAGAAACATAATTTCAAACAACACCACTCCCTGGCAACGACGCCATTTTGATTTGATGTTTCAAGCACACCTCATCCAATTCTAGGTGTCAATAATCGTTAATCAGTATAAAACCCAACAAATGAGTTAAGGTCGTATCCCACAGGGAGCGATACGTGTTAAAATTTAATTAGGAAGTGCAAACGTGGTTTAATCAGCCATAGGAAAAGATATTATTGAAAAATACATGAATCAAATTAAAAGGGGTGACACGAAGGTCAGATGGGGGGTTTTGGTTTCTTAATTATAAACTACAAAGCAGTCACAAACAATTCGAAATACCAATAAGGAAAGGGATTCTCGGGATGTGATTGATTATAGGTAAATTTCGCTATATGGGTAGTTGAAACTACTAGTAAATAGCTAAAAATCAGTGAGTAGGCTAGACTATAAGGGGGATAGTTTTCTCTCGAACAACTACCCCGAATCAGGTGATTTCTTTCAAACATCAACAAGCATAACAATGAAGAACAACCCACACCTTAATTCATCAACTCTTTCAAGCTAGATGGGTAGGATTTGGTTTAGGATTCACTCTCTCGAGCTGAACCCAGCTGAACCCAATACCTATAAATCATTGGTCAATAAACTTAAAGCTAAAACCTCTCTCTCTCGAGCAAGCCAAAAACACAAAATTAGAACTGCATTAGCAACTACAATTCATAACTTGAACCACAATTAATGATTAAACTCATTTTAATTTAGCGTTTAAACTAGTTCTTAACAATACCCATAAACTAATTCAGCCCATAATAACATGATCATACCCCAATAATTGGGTTTTTAGCCAATCATTATAAAAGAGTAAACAAGATTACCAAATCGATTAGCCATCAATAAGGTAAGAGAGATTTAGTCTTTACAATGCTCAATTTGCAGAATATTCGAAACCCACGTCTAAAATCTCCAAATTGAATCTCTAAAATTCTTCAAAAACTAAAGAGAAGAGTGTTCTAAGCTAAAATTGTATGTTTCATCCTAAATCAACTCTATTTCACGTCTTTCCAACTATCAAAACTCTACTAATAATTTTTAAAAATCTAATTTATAGGTTCCACAAATAAGCCACAAAGGGCCGTTTGGCGAAGTAAGTCGGGCTCGCCGAACCACTCAGCGAACTGCCCATTGATCTCTTCCATTGCCTTTTCGCTTTGGCACTCAACATCCTCAAGTTCTGTAACATTGGTTGATCTCTCTATGCATCGTAGAACTGCTCGGTGATCTACCGAATGCTCCTTTTCATTGCCGACTTGATTTCTTCCTTCAGCGCTTGGCACACTAGAACTTTATGCGGTCAAACTAGTAACTCGATGATTCGCCAAATTCTCTTGGCAATCACCAGGTTCGCCTTTCTTCATGTCTTCAGTTTGTTTTGTTCCTTTATGAATGTTAGTGTCCTTGCTTTATTCCAAAATTCATATACCTGAAAAATCAGGTGTTTAACATTAGTTTATGGCACAAATTAAGCATTTGAGGACACCAAATCTATATAAACAAATCCCCAAATGAGTCTAAATCTCGGACTCATCGGTTTGCACGGAGACAAAAGCTCAGAATATTAGTTCCAAGCTCCCATTTCACAACACACTTTCAAACCAGGTCATTCTAAAACTACCCTTTCACACCAAGATCAGTTTCAGGAGTTCTACTCGCCTGAATTCGATCCTGTAAAGTTGTACGAGCTTCTTAACGTCCTCGCTATCCACTCATGTGTTCATATTCATAATTAGATCCCCCATTCATTACCAGATTTCTCTAAACCTCACCTGACTCAGATTTCGCCTAAATCTGGACTAGGCTACATCTTTCTAAGTCACTACTCAAAAGTTTTCTGGCCCCAATTCTTTCCCCATTGACTTTTCTATAACTACTGGAACAAATCGTTACACTATACTAGAGAAATAACTACATTGTATCTTTGATTTGGTTGATAAAAGTGTGATATTTGATGATCAGTCTATGTATTGGCTCTAAAGAGTTTACATTTATCAACTTTTTTCTAGTTGTGGTTGATGATATATTCATAAAGGGGATTGATTAATTAATATTTTATGAAAAAATTTAAGGTCAATTTCAATGTGAATGTTATTGTGGAAGCATGTTTATACAAATAATGGTTTAATGGAACACATAACTTACTTTTAAAGCAAAGGTTTATCTTAGTATATATCAGTGGAAATTCATGCTCTAAAAATAAGTTTTTCCACTCGTTTTCCATCCAAAAAACGCATGTGAAAAACAAATTATTACTGAATAGCGAGAAGCTTCCTAATTTTTCCACTCGTTTTACATAGAATTAGCTAACTAAAAAATGCATGTGAAATTTTTTTTATCAATGAATAGTGAGAAGCTTCCTAATATTTCCACTTTAAAGCATTATTATTTTCTTTCCTCCCTGATAAAATTAGAAATATTTTGATAATAGCCTATGATAGTTTTCTATAGGAAATTTTAGTGTAAAAATAATCACTTTTAATAGTGTATTTGTCAAGTAAGAATTTTCAACTACATCTCAATTTCAAAATTAATTTTCCTTATCCAACTGCATGTTATGTATTGTGATGATTCTCAGAAATTGACTAGATTATCATTTTAGAAGTAACATTTCATAAGAGATGTGAACTAATGCACTACTTATTATTTCTCAATACCGATCTATTGGACTATCTACCTCCCAAGATAGGGGTAAGATTTATCTACTCTATTCTACAAGACCTTACTTGTAAAATTACATCGAGTATATTGTGTTTTTGTTGATAATAGTAATTACTACAGGGCGTATTTATTAATTCCTGCCATATATGTGTAACATTTTGCTCTTAGGACCTTAATTTCTTTCTCAAATAACCTACAACATGTACATTTGGAAAATGGTAGGTTCAATTGAACCAGTAAATATGTCTACATCCATCTCTGGGTATAGATTCTTAAAAATGTATTTTTGTATAATCACTTAATCATTAGTATGCTTTTATCTATTGAAAAACTTTAGTATAATACTATTTGTTTTTTTCCATCACCGAGTCATTTAGAATGTTATTATTGTAGTTCTACTTATGATTTTTTATGAAACAAAAAAAATATTCGTTCTTATTATCGTCTTTGATCGATATCTCCATATTTTAATACGTATAAAAAATTATCTTTTATTGTTTGACAAGCTTACTCCGGCTGAATTTGAGAAACGTGATGAAAAAGAGTCTTATATGAAATGGAATAATAATATATGAATGTATAATGACCCGTAAGGTCATTTTGAGAACTTAGTCCCTCTCTTTCATAAAAGGCTTTATCGTAAATTTTAAATGGAAAATTTGAATTACTCTTTTAACTATATATATTTAATTAGTGGATAATTTTAAATATTTAATTTCATTGGTGGTTAATGAGCCAAGTACATATGTAATATAATTTAAGTCAATATCCTATATTATTTTAAATAATTTTTTTATTAAAAAAAAAATCTCTGAAGAAGGGCGACATAACCTCGTCACAATCACATCGGCGATGAACTAATTGCAACATGTAAGCATTAATATGCATCAATGTATTGTTGTATATATGCTAAATATCATATTATTATTATCATTATTACTATTATAATAATAATAATAATAATTATTATTATTATAGTTAATTGTTAAAGAAAAAGAGAAAAAGGAAGTGGGTTTGAATTAAGAAAGAATTGAAAATCGGATTAATCATTTTTTTGAATTGGGAAAAAGGGTGATACTAGCCAATTATTTTATAATGATTTGGGTTATGATTAGACAATGATGATTTAATTAATAAATAGAAATATATGGTGTATCAATGTTTGGTTTTGAAATAGTAGCGTTTTAGTGAATTTTGTACGTAATTTACTTAGTTGTTTCTTTAATTTTCGTATTATTACCATATTATGATTCAAGTTTTGATATATTGGTATATGTAATTAAATAGGGGTATGGTATTTTGTAAATACCATTAGATTATGATATTGGAGGAACTAAGTCTTAACCCTAGGTTTAAAATTTGGAAAAAATATGAGAGTTGACATGTTAGTTGGCACAAAAATTAGGAACTTGATAACAAATTTTGCCAAATTTCAGGTCTAGACTAGACATATAGTAATATGGGTGTTGTTAGTTTCAGAATCATACTGTGATTATTTATGAAAACAGATTGCATTGATTTGGAAGCCCAATAAAAGGGGAAGACTCAAGTCCCAGAGTCATTGTTCAATTATTTGAGACAAGTGGATTTCTAAACCTTTGTTAACTGTATAGAATTCATATATTTCCTTTTAATATGTGTTTGGGAGTAATGAGACTTTGTAACTTGTCCATATTGGATAATTCTAATGTATGAAGAAGGGGTAATAAAATACAATGTAATTAATTATTGGTGTGTGATGTGTTGAGAATAGTTTTGAAAGGCTTATTGATTCATTTGTTGATGTTGTATCATGATTGTGTTATTGTGAATTGTGCATTATTATGAAAATAATCATCTTCTCATTATTTGTGTGAACATGTCATTTGCATTGGTTCTGAGAGATGGTTGTGATAAGTGTTATGTGAATCTATGAGGATGTACCATTTCGAGGGACGTGTCACACACCGTCACAGATTCTATTATTGAGGGACATCTCATGCGCGGTGATGGATTTTATTATCAAGGGTCGTGTCGCACGCCGCGATGGATGCATGGATAAATATGTCCCCTATGGGTCCCGGACTGAGAGACTGTGGGTGTGTATCATTAGGTCAGACATGTATCACTATACTTGACATTGCATTTCATTGCATTGCACACCTTTATCATTGGTGAACTTGACCTTGTGTGTTGCTGACCTTGTGAGTGCCTTTCGGTGGACTTTGTGATTGATAAATATTGAGTTTATTGTTGACAATATATAATTGTTAGAGTGTTTTCTTGAGTTGTGTGCTAGGTAGATTGTGTAATGTTAGGTTGGGCTGGTTTTATGCAGGTTGTAGTTGTGGAAGTTCGGTTGGGGTGTAAGCAGTACGCGTATTCTATTCCCCTAGTTTGTGTTTATGTAACACCCCAGAAATTTTCTTAAACTAAGATACGAACCATCCTTCGTTGTGAGTAGGATTTTACCGAGGAATTTAAAATTTCTTGAGTGTTAATTTCACTAGATGTAGCACCTTGAGTTCAAAGAAGAACTAAAGAGAATTCATTCAAGTCATTTCCTAAGTTATTCTACGTTTTGGGTCAACTTCAAACGACCATAATTTTCAGTACATGATGAGTTAGGTGGCCCATAAGATATCTAATGAAAGGTCTTTTAATTAACTTTCCAACTCCACCGAGTTTGCTATTTGGCTTGCATCATTTCATGATGCAGATACATGTACTCAGGATCATCAACAAGTGCTTCGTTGATACCATATGCAGTTCCAGTTAGCTATGGTGAGCCTACTTGCTTTCAGAGGGTTCCTCTTGTACTTTCAGGTATATCAATTGTTAGGATGTCGTGGGTCTTTTCCCGACTTCCATCTTTGTCAGTTAGAGGCTTCATAGATAGACAATGGAGTTTGAGAAGTCTGTTTCATTTATTTTGTCAAAAGTTTTAAAAACTTGAGTTGCCTATTTTTGGCTTGTTGAATATTCTATTTATATTCAGAGTAAATCATTTGAGTTAAGGTTTTGTATTTGAGTTTCATGAATTTCATTCAGTTTTAAGCTTTTGTATGCTTGAGTTAGTCTTATGTTTGTAGTTAGCCAGGATAAAGGTTCGCTTGAGAACCATAAATGATTCTCGAGTGCTGGCCACATCTAGGGTGTAGACTCGGGTCATGACAGTTTAGAAGTTTACTTGCTGAGTACCACGTAGTTTTATACTCACCCCTTGCTTCTACATTTTTGTAGGTTATGAGCCTGGAAATTCATGATACTTTCTATTCAGTTCGTGTCTGAGGCTTCCTGTCAAGCCCAGAGGCTACCCCTTGACGCAACACGGGACCTAGCATCACGAGTGATCCCAAGCTAACCCTGATCTGGCATATCATAAGCATACTCAAATATCTTCTGAAAATAGAACTACTGTGCGGAACCTTAAACATGACATAAACTGAAATGATGGAGAATACCCATTCTAAGTCTGTATATATAAAAATTGAGTTCAATAACAATTGAAGAATCAAACTCAAATCTAAAATTGAATCTGACTATGTCTGAATTAGAACCTTCTAAATGACTAGAGATGCTGAGACATGCCCCCAACTAACCCTAGTAAAACTCAAACTAAAAAAGTGAAAGTAAAAAGGAAACATGTCTATCGTTCTCGAAGAATGAGGACTCACCACTGATACCGCTGAACTGGAGATCGGGAACCGATCTATGCGTGATCTGAATGCAGAGGACCTGAACCTACATCACGAGAATATGTAGCGCACAATATGTGTTAGTACTTGAAAGGTAGTGAGCATGTAGGATAGGATAAAGATGAACAATATTTACATAACTGAACAAAGCAATAAGAGCTATGATATAATCTGAACTGAATGTAAATACTGAAACATGTTGAATACTGAGCTAACTGAATGCAATGACCAAGTACCTAACATGGTGAGACTGGATACTGAAATATACTGGTAACCTGGTCAATACACTAGAGTCTGACTGTGAGACCTACTATTAACCGACATAAAACCACGAGAGTTGTCTGTGGATTTCGATGTATCGCCCAATCGAGAGGACCCAATATACCTTGCCAGGGGTATAAAGGCATGACTGGAGTGATCATTAAATATGTTGCCCACATAAGGGACTTATCCTATGGGGGCATGTAGTTCTGGGACCATGAGGGTGACTGACCCTTAGTCCAACTCGATATTAAGCCTACTCCCAATCGAATCTATAAGTAACACATTATAACTGGATTTTGGTAATACTGACATGCTAACTGAAAATGCAACATTAATGTACTGTAATGAAACATTCTTAACTGGGGCATGTATATCTGAATAAACTGACCTAGCAAGAGTAATTCATGAACTAAACGAATCTACACAACTAGGGTTCTGAGTTTCATGCAAAGAACTATAAAAAAATTCTACGAAAACATGATAAACTGATTAGGATTAGTTTAACAGTTGAATCACAACAATAATCTGAAGTTTTAGTAACCCTAGGTCTAAACATAATATAGAGAATCAAGAATCTGACTGAATTCTAGTGACCCAATGGGTGAAAGGAACCCACTAGTGAAATCCCATATACCTGGTGATGAAATTCACAGAGAAATCTTTCGATTTCGGGGATGGAATTGGAGGTAACCTTGCTGCGTTCTTCGAGAGGGTTGGTCGAGTCTTTCTCCTCTTTTTCGTTCAACTTGGGATGTGTAACGACCCGAGAGCACCCCATAGTCGTTACCGGCGTACTCGACCTCGAAGAGGTCTTATACAAGCCCTTAGCATTCATCATAACATGTATCATAGAATAAAATCACGAAAAAATTTAAAACTTTTACTTTGGAAGTTCAAGTTCACTTCATATATGAAAAATAGAATCTAACTTCCTGACAATGCACCATCTAGACATAGAAGTATCGAAAATGGGACTTAGCCCTTACATCAATAAGAAGTCTTGAAAATAGGAATTACAACAATGTCTTTCAACATAAGCAAAGAACTAAACATAGAAGCTAGATCATAGGGTCTTGTCCTCGGACTTGAGGACTCACCAACTTGGGGAAGCAACTCCAAGTGTCTTGAGAAGTAAGCTTGAATCCTCAACGGCC
>JAJOOI010014574.1:0-54979 GCA_029582585.1 Solanum bukasovii
TAAACTTTAAACTTTAAAGTCAATTTTAAATTCAATATAAACTTTAAAATTTAAAGTCAATTTTAAACTTTAAAGTTTAAAGTTTAAACTTAAATTCAATTGAAACTTTAAAGTAACTTTAAAGTTTAAACTTTAAAGTTTTAAATTGAAGTTTTTTAATAATATAATTTTATTAATTAATAATATAATATTATATAATAATTAAAGTTAATTAAAAAATAAAAAAAAATTACCGGTACACAATGATCCGGTAAGAACCGGTTCCGGTCCGGTCCAAACCGGTTCCAATCCGGTAACTAAGGGACCGGACGGAACCTTTGGATATTTCCGGTAAACCGGTTCCGGTAAGACCCGGTTCCGGTAACGAAATCCGGTAACAAGGACCGGTTCCGGTACCGGTTCCGGTAAAACCGGTCCTGTTGATCCGGTCATGTCCGTTTGCCAGCCTTAGAGGTAACCCCCACTAGGCTAGTCCGGTGCGACGAGCTCGACCCAGAAGGCAAACCTCCCCCTTGCTTTCGCTGGCAAAGGGTTTCTAACTTGCAACCTCCAACATGGAAGTCCCAAGCCCAAACCACTTGCCAGATGATTTGTCCTTTCTCTTTACCCCTAATAGAAGCCCCAAATAAATAGTGGGAAATTTACCTACTTCACAGCCCAGAATGTCTGCAACCTCTTCAACACAGTCATCACCATTAATACTAAAAATGATATACTCTTAGGCCAGTAACTGCCTCAAAGCTCAAAAGGACCCCTCTCAAATACAAAATTTGATCTCTATCAGCCTCACAGAATAAAAGAGAATCATTTGCATAAAAGATATGATTAAGCATCATACCTTTCTGATCTTTTCTGCCTATCTTTAGACCCCTTAACCAACCCAAGTTTTCTGTTTTCCTTAACATTGTACTGAGAATTTCCATTACTAGAACAAATAGATAAGGAGACAAGGGAACCCCAGTCTCAGGCCTCAATAAGAGTAGAAAAAACCTTAAGGGTCACCATTAATTAAGATGACAAATCTCGCAGTTGATATGCGAAATCTGATCCATCCTATCCATTTCTCACCAAAGTTCATCAGCCTCGAAGATTCAACAGGCAATGCCAATTGACATGGTCTTATTCTTTTTCTAAATCCATCTTACAGGCCACCCACATTTCTTCCTTCTCATCAAATTTTCAAGGCTTTCATAAGTTACCACTGCAGCGTCAGTAATTTGACTCATTTGATAAAAGCATTCTGATTAGGAGAAATAAAATTACCGATAACTCTCTTAAGTCTTTCTGCCAGTAGCTTGAATATTGAGTTTGCTTTCGATCTATGTCTGATACTTTGTACTCAAATACTAATAGCTCCATGACTTAGTCTCTTTTCTTTGGGTAATATGGGTTTCTTCACTGCACTATATCAGATATTGTATTCTGCATTTACGTTATGCTAGACTGTTGTTATATCTCTTCTATCATATTTATTTCACTATTATGAGCATATATTGTTAGAGGGTTCACCAGAAAAGGGTAGTGACTTGTAGGGTGCCCTGTCACATCTAAGTCCTCAATCTGAGTTGTGACGAACTTCATATCAAATCCTAGCATCTCAAATTCCTTGGAGTGAGCAGTGTCTAGTAGTCCTACTTTTTTTTCTTTTTTTTTTTGATAAAGTTATTTGTGGATCCTTAGAGCTCCGTATCTATAAACAGGAGGCTACACGAGCTTTTTAGGAAAAGTCTTCTTTCTTTCTGATTGCTATCGTGCTATAGCATTGATTAAGGAAATAATCCTTCTCTTCTTTCTTGAATAGATGGTTAGGAAACGTTCATTCGCATCTGCCAGGCAAGGTGGTGCAGTGCACCAGCAACACGTGGTACAGTAGGGGCAGAGCCTGGTCACGAGGACGGCTCCTACGCAGTCAGCAATCAAGGATAGAGGTGGACCCCCAAACACTAGACAGGCACCATTGAGCTTCCAGCAAAAGGAGATTTCCAGGACATGAATTGGGGAGTCTCAGTTGCAGTACACTAGAGTTATCAGTGAGGGGACAGTATCAGAGTTAGAGGTTATTATTCCGCATCTAGATGGGATAGTGCCTCCAGCTACTCAACATACACAGGATACAGTGGGTGGACAGATTCCAGCAATCCAGCTACTCATACACCAGCGCAACAGTTTGCACCAGGCTTACAGACCCCATTGCCAGCACTTGTGTTAGCTCCACAGCCAATAGCAGCGGCTCAACATATAGTTAGCCCAGTTAAGGTAGTTTGGGTCACAAGTTCGAGAGAGAGCTTTACAAAGGAGATCGAGGCTTTCCTATGTTCCAGACCACCAGATTTGATGCTTTACAAACTTCTATAGGTCCACACAAGTGTATGGATAATAATAAAAGGTCTATGATCCTCTTTCAAAATAAATACCAGTATCAAAGTGGCAAACGGAAGAACATCTTTTTGAAAAGATAACTAGCTCGGTATAGCGGTCTTTAAAGATCCTGTTTCCAGATATCTTAAGTTTAAAGTCAGCAACAAGATGCAACATTAAACCCAGCTTTTGGGGTTGGCACTTGAATTTTAGATGACTGCTACATAATTGGGAAATAAAAGAGTTGAAGAGTTTATCTCTGTCCTAGCGAAATTCAAAGGCTTTGAGGAAAAAGAGGACAAGCTGGTAGGCTGAAGCACATGAAAGAAGTATACACAGTCAATCATCTTATGATGATCTATTCCACACTAGTCAACAGCCTACATCGTGTCCCTGGAAACACATATGGAAAGTTAAAAATTCCATACAAGGTACACTCCCCGTCTCGATTATGTGACACTTCTTTACTTTTGGTCCGTACTAAAAAGTAAGACACCTTTCTATATTTAGTAACAATTTAACGTCAAACTTCACATTTTTACCCTTAATGAGATGATTTATAGCCACACAAATATCTATGGCTTAATTTAGATCATATGTTTCAAGAGTTTTCCTTTCATGATTAAACTGTGTCAAGTCATACATCATCACATAAATTGGGACAGAGGGAGTAGCTTTTTTTCTTTGGTTGGTAGCTTAAGGATCCTATCTGACTCAAGAAAACTTGAAGGAAGGGAATATCAGCTATGTTCAAAATGCTATCTTTGTAGATAGGAGTCGGAAAGCAACAGCCAACTGTTTATTCACTGTGTAATCACTTACCAGCTTTAGCAAATTTTCTTAAGCATGAAAGGCATTAGACGGACAGTGCCAAGGCTGACTAGTGAATTATTGGCATGTTGGAGCAGCTTGGGCAGAGGTACCAAACAGAAGAAGAGATGGAAATAAAACTTGCACGCATATGGTGAACCAGTTGGACGGAAAGAAATCTAAGATGTTATGAAAATAGATTCAGTTCCACCCAGAAGATAAAGTTGAATTGCGTCTTACTTTTTCATTTTTTGATGTAAAGAAATATTCACAGATGATTCTGCATCTGGATAGAAGTTTTAGAATCTTTGTAGACATCCTTTTAAGTAGTATCAAGGATACACTGATTTTTTTTGAGAAGGTATACACTGATTTTGCTGTCACTTTGTTCAGTAAATATGGCAACCAGTGCTGCCTTTGTGCTGAAGTTTTATAATTATTAGATAATCTTTGACTGAGGAGGAGTTTGGCTGAAAGAGAAGGTTCAACATGCCAAAGAGTTGAGTTCAAAAGTGAATTTGGAGCAGACAGTCAAGGTTTAACAGGTCTTTATTCTATATAATATTAAATATTTAACAAAAATTGTTTACATTACTAGGATATTAAATTGAGAGCCATATGGAATGTAAAAACATGACGAATACAACGGACTTATAACCTGTTCATCATATAGAGTAACATCTACTACAAAGGGGTAAAAAAGCCACTAAATTCAATAATGAAACAGATACCTTAGGGTCCCCTTTCGGGATGTTCAAATGGAACAAGAAAATAAATCTCCAAGAAAATGAGTTGCCTTTTCACCAAAATATTAAGTAGCAGACTCATGAACCAAAAAGAGTAGATCAGTTGGTTAGAGCGTGTGGTTGTTAACCACAAGGTCGAAGATTCAACCCCTTCCTCTAGCGTGTATCCTATATTCTGGTATTCGATTGGAGACTAAAAGATGGTGTCCCTGGACACCTTTTCAAACTAGACACAGAAAAGGGTTTTGACAAACTCAACTGGCAGTACTTGATCTCTATTTTGAGGCAAAAGGGTTTTGGAGATAGGTCGATCAGATGGATCAGGCTCTCCCTTTCTACTGTTAAATACTCTGTTTTGGTTAACAGGAGCCCAGTTGGATTCTTTTCTCCCAAGAGAGGAATAAGGCAAGGGGCCCTTAGTCCCCCTTCTTTCTCATTTTAGTAATGGAGGGACTTAGCAGGATGCTTGACAATGCTGAAGAACTTAATTGGTTGCAGGGTTTTGATGTGGGCTGCAGAACTGATCAATTAACCTCTGTATCACACTTATTGTTTGCTGATGACACTCTTATATTTTGTGGAGAGGTCACAGGTTCAATATCTCAATATCACCTTAATGTTCTTTGAGGCTCTTTCTGGTCTACATATCAAAATGTTTAAGAGTGTTATCTATCTGGTGAATATGGTTAATGGGTTGGAAGAAATGACAGAGCATATGTGTTGCAATACAGGGACTTTCCCAACTACCTACTCAATTGGGGTCTAGCTACAGATGTTGAGGTATGGAATAGGGTGGTTGAAAAGTTTGAGAAAAGGCTGGCCACCATGCAACAACAATCTCTCTCTCTCTTGGAGGCAGAATTACTTTGATTAACAGAGTGTTAGACAGCTTTCCGACTTATTTCATGTCCTTATTCCCTGCACCAGATGAAATATTGCAGAAGCTTGATAGCATTAGGGACTTATTCTTATGAGATGGCAATAACGAGTCCCACAAGCTTCACTTGGCAAAATGGGATAAGGTTACTATCCAAAAATCACTAGGTGGATTAGGAGTGAAGGACCTAGCATTCCATACCAAAAGCATGCTCTTGAAATGAGATTGGAGGTATAATCAAGAGGGCATGGGACTTTGGAAAGAAGTGGTCCAAGCTAAATATGGACATGATAACCATTGGGTTACCAACACTAGTAGATAACCTCATGGTTGTGGATTGTGGAAACAAATCAGGAATTGTGGACTGACTTCACTTCTAAAACAACTGTACATATAGGCAATAGAACCATATCCTCTTCTGGAAAGACCCTTGGCTTGGTCAGAATCTATTGAAGGAGCTCTACCCTATGATATTCTCTATTGCCTCCAATCCCGATTCCACTGTTTCACAAAATTGGGAGGGGGCATACTTGGTGCCCTAGACTAAAAAGGAACTTTTCCACTGTTTCGCAAAATTGAGAGGGGCATACTTGGTGCCCTAGACTGAGAAGGAACCAGAATGATTGGAAGTTTGAAGAACTTGCAACACTTATGGAAGATTACAGTCTACTGCTGTCAACCCCCTGAAAAATGACATGCTCAAATGGGGTAACAGCTTGGATGGTACATACTCTGTCAAAGTTGGGTTAACCTTACTCCTTTGTATAACCCTGAATAATACTTGGGTTTTGTTAGCTCTCTTGTATTATGATAGGTTCTATTTTTGCCCTTTCTAGAACTGACTATCCCTACTTTTGTAAATCTTGCATCCTCTAGATGCTTTGTTATTAACACACTTCTTACATCATCAAAAAATTAGCACAACTCTACCAAACTGACAACCACTGCACCAAATTCATGCATAGAAGTGTTACACCAACTCACCCCACTAGGCTTAGACACAACGCATTAGCCCTATGCACAATGTGTCATGGGCAATCCAGGGAAAATATTCACTAAGGGACTTTCTGGTCAATGTTATGGGTTTTTTAAAGGTAAAACTATAAAACATTGGGGTTCATTTTGGGCATATGATTTATCAATCTTTTGAAGGTTCTTTTGGATTCTATTGTTGTAATGAATTGGACGCTACTACAAAGTTTCATCTTCTCTTAATCTCCTAGACTTCTATGTTTTCCTTTGATAATCTTGTGGTTGTTTTTATGGCAATATTGAAACGAGATTGATAAAAAATAGTACTCTATATAGCCTATTGCTTTATGCACATGTCTGCTCAATAGCAGAAAACTTGAAAAATATAAAAGAAATTTCTTGTTGGATACAAATGACCTAACAAACTATAAGGTCACGAGGTTTGGTCTAGAAAACATACAGCTTTAGACCTAAAAACTATATAAGAAATCCATCATCCAATCCAAGGTCAAATTTCGAAACAGTACGCTCATATCCCTCTTTGGAGTACCGCAATGCTCTCTTTGCTTTATCTACTCACACGTTTCGTCATCTTCCCTCTTACAATACGAATGTTTCCTCCCTAATTTAATGCTCTCTTTGGTCAAGTGTTCAGAAATTTCAATACTCAAGTTATGATTTTTGATGCCTTTAGAAATTACAAATTTCAACTTTTTGTAGGATACGGAATGTACAGAAGTGTCGTGTTGTACTCCTGTGTGCTATAGGCATATCTCAATATTGAAGTTTGTAGTTTAATATGGCCTTAATGCTTCATAGCTTATGAAATGTTAAACCTACTGAAGTATCACACTCCAAATAATTTGCATGTCATTCACAAATTAAGCGAACATATGCTTGAAAATTGTTTAATGTCAGTAAATGGAAGTTAATGAAAGTGGTTGTGGCAACCTGCACAATTTCTTAGGTTTGTTCAACTTTGATAAGCAAAATTGGTAACCCCAAAATTTGAATTGAATTCAAATGTTAATAGTGAGACAAGAGAAAAGGGTAGAATGTGTACGTACAGTCTTGAGCTATAAGCCCTTTTTCATGCACAACGCCTCCTGCCATGGGATACCAATACAAACCAAACAAAAGAATTAAGTCTGAATAGTATATTTTTTTTCAAATGAGGAATAACTAGAGCATATTAATAAAAAACAAGATACCCCAGTTTTGCAATCTCCTGTTTGTCAAGGATTTCCATTTAGAAATTGGCGCATCGTATATCTACGACACAAAAAAAAATAAAAAAAATAGAGATTTGGGAAGAAAATGAAAAAGAGAAAAGAATAAAGTGGTTGAGTAAAGAGAGGATTTTTACAGTTTTCAGTAAGTGGTCGTGTTCCGACTCAGTAATGAAGTCTGGAATGTAGAACACAGTGGGTACAGACCCAACTCTAAACTCGTCCAGAGTTTTTGACATTTCCATTTTTTTTCTGCTATAGATATAGAAGATGACCCCAATTATCAGAGAAATCCCAAAGCCAAAAACCTGTCAATTTCACAAATACTCCTACTTAGATCCACTTTAAATTGATCAGAGATGCTAATTAAACAAGATAAATTGTGTCATTTGGGGGTAAATTTACTCAAATATTCGTTACCCCTTTTTTCTTTTTTTCTTTTTTTCTTTTTTTCTTTTTTTACCAAAGTCACATATTATCTTCTGTATATATTAGGAGTCGTTTGGGATAAGGTATAAAAATAAATAGTAATGGGATAAGAAAAGAGTGATGAAATAAAAACTTTGTATGTTGTTTTGTTGTCATGTTTGGGATAATTTATTCCATCATTTATATCATAGTGATGAGATAAGTTATCTCATATATATGGTGGGATAAGTTATCACAGGATAGGTTATCCCAGGATAATTAATTTTGAGATAACGTGTTCCCAACCAAACAACAGAGTATATATATATATACTCCATCCAAGACTCAATCAGTTGTACTTTCTACTCTATTTTCAAGAGTCCGTTTGGTTTAACTTAAAAAGTTAGGTTCTTAAAATTAGTTTTAAAACTCGTTTGAATTGGCTTAACAAAGTAGTCTTTAAGTTAAAAAAAATAAAAAGTCAAATTTAAATGACTTTTAAATCAAAAAATAAAAAGGAGGGAGACCTACTTTTTATTCATAACTTTTTAAAAGTTATTTCTAACTTATTTTAAGCTATTTTTAATATTGTCAAACACTTCCAAAAGCTAAAAATGACTTATAAGTAAGTTTGACCAACTTTTAAGTCAATCCAAACAGGCTCTAAGAGAAAATACATAACTATCATATTAAAGTAAGACTTGTTTTATAAAAAGACACTTGAACTTTGCGGGGATCCTAGTACCTAAGGGTGTCAATGAAACTGTTGATCGGTTATTTTTTAAAAATTATATCATCCTAATTTTGTGGGTATTTTATAATGTATAACCAAAATTAGATTATTTTTTTTCAAAATCATCCCAATCATATCGGTTTCTCTTCGGTATCGGTACGATTCTATTATTTTTCTATTTTTTTGTACTTTTAAAGTATCACCTCAAAATATACTATTACTAAAATATTGCTTTCACAAGTATGTTCTAAGCACTTCAATATTTCTTCATCAAGATGTTAAAAATGTAAAACCTTGTTGCCGTATTTTTTATCTTGAACATTTAATTGGAGTGCTTACATAGATTTTGTTGTTTGATGGAGTATTATCTATTATAATATCTAGGACCTAGGTTATATTTATATTTGAAAAATATTATAAAATATATTTATATATTGAATTCAACATATTGTTAATGTATAAAATATATTTACATACATGTAAGGTTATTCGATTCGGTTCGAAATTTTTTTCATTTTTATTATAAATTAAATAGACCATCCCAATTGTTCAGGACGGTTATACACTTAAATAAAAGTCCGTTGTTTTATTGAAAATGATATAAATTGGTTCGGTACGGTTATGTTCGATTTTGTCGATTTTTCATATTCTTTTGACACTCCTACTAGTACCCCCTTTAACAATTTTAACGTGTTACAAATATCTCACTTTTAGCCACCCTCAATTGCAAGAAAAGAAGTGCAATCACACACTAATTATTATCTGTCACGTGTTACATTTTAATCTTTAATTTCATTTTTGTTTTTTCTTATTAACTTCATGTTCTTTTTCCTTTTCTTTTTTTCTCTTTCTTTTTCTTTCTTCACTACTTCTCTTCTCTTCTTCGCTGCCAGTTCTCGATATAGCCATCATCACCGTCAGTCCTCGACATAGCGGCCATCGCCACCAATCCTCCGATGTAGCCTCCATCAAATCATTGTTAGAATACCATCGTTCTCCATTTATATCATCAAAACATCGTTAAATCAAAAATAAAATTACTATAAAATTATAAATTAAAAATTATTAATCACCTCCAATCTACCATCTTCTTTCCAATATTACAACAATTATGCAGTGGAACTCCATTACGATAGAGGTAATGAAATTCTATAATATTCTCAAATCAAAGAAATTTTCATTATTTACATGTTAAAGAACTATATAACAATTTATTTATCTTTTTAAAAAGAACAATATCAACGAAGGAGGTTCATAGTTATTAATTTTTGGAAAAAAATAAGAAGGAATAGAAGAAGAATAGGGAACAAACAAAAGCAAGAAGACAAGGAAAAAAAGAGTGAAGTAAATGGGTCTTCTAAATTGAAGAAGATAGATAAAAGGTAGTTATGTCTTTTGAGTTATGCAAAAGAAGATAGCACAAATAAAGAATTGAGAAAGTACAATAAAAATAAATAAAAGAAAAAAATATCATTTCTAATTAAATAAATGCTTAAATAAATATTTATTTAATTTTTGGCTCAGCTCACTCACTATCAGAGAGTAAACTACATTCTACATGCCACTTAGGCACGTAATGGGATAATAAATTAATTTTAAATAAGAAAAAATGGGTAATAGAATCCCCGCAAAGTTCAAGTGTCTTTTTTTTCAAAATAGGTCTTACTGAGGTAATTATGTATTTTCTTGTTAAAAAATGAAAAGTAAGGGAATGCCCACTTTTAACTTTTAACTTTTTTAAGGTCATTTTAATTTTATTTTAAGTTATTTTTAACTTTGTCAAACACTCCCAAAAGTTAAAAATAACTTAAAGAAGGTTTGACCAACTTATAAGCCAAACCAAACATGCTCTAAAAATAAAAAGAAATACATATATTACTATTTGTTATAAAACTATATAAAATAATAAGAAGGAAGTAGTAGGGAGAAGAGAGAAGACTTCTTATTACTCTTGAAGGGATATTGTGGTATTGAGGTATATATTCAACTTAATTACAATGATGAAAACGCTTTTATTTATAGGGGAAAACTGACTTGGCCACTAAGTTGGATTCGTTACTTTTATCCAAACGAATCTACATAAAAGACATTCACTAGAATACAAATATGTTTATAGCACTCCTCCTTGAATGTCTATTTGATAGATTATGTGTCTCGTTAAAAACTTACTAGATAAAACTCAGTGGGAAAAAGTTCTAATGAAGAAAAAAAAAGTACACATACCTAATAATACGCATCTTAGATGCCTCATTAAAAATATTACAAGAAAAACCTAATGGGACAAAACCTTGTGAGGGGAAAAGAGTACATCACGTATTAACTCTTCCTAATGAGAATACCAATCAAAAAACTTGAATCCTCGCATTACAAGCTTGTGCACCATCTTCTCAAAAATTGTAGTTGCTAAAGACTTGGTGAACAAATCGTTCAGATTATCACTCAAACGAATCTGTTGCACATAGATATCGTCATTTTTTTGGAGCTCATATGTGTAGAAATGCTTCGGCGAAATGTGCTTTGTTCTATCTCCTTTTATGAATCATACCTTCAGGATCAAAGAATTCTGCAAGTTCCTCACTTCAACTTTTTAAGCAAATAATTTGTTACTTTAGAAACTCTTCAAAATTTTCAATCTAAGTCATCAACTTTCATAACAATTTAAAAGGTTCTTGATTGATTTAATTCATATAAGGATTATAAACAAGTTTTTTCAAAAAATGACATATGCTTTAGATTTTGAATCCTTAAGGAATTTTCATTTCAATTTTGTCGTCAAGTATCAAGATATAATATTAAATGCATGACATCTTCTAATGTCTAGATTGCAAATAAAATAAGTTTCATGCTTACAAAGATGCATCATTCCACTTGATAAACAGTTCTATGTCAGCATGCTTTTATTGACTTGAAAAACTCTTCTACATCTATATTAAAGCAAGGGTAGAAGCATGAGAAGTTGCCAAGTGACAGCCTAGTATCAAACCACTTGGCATTTTAAAATTAAGGCTCTTTAAATTAAAAAAAATTAAAATATAAAAATCAATTGTTTAGAGAATAAAAATATAAAAACAATGACAATTAACCAAAAATAGTTTTAAAAAAATTAATATAAACTAGATCAATAAATTTAAAAAGAAGAAGTTAAAATTGGTTACAAGACTCTAAAAAATAGGATAAAAACAAATCAAATTTGAAAATAAATTATTTAAAATGGAAAAAAATAAAGAAAAATAAATATCAACTCTATATATATAAGAGAAGTAAAAAGTGTCACGTGTCAGCACAAAAAAATAATTTTTTTAAATATATATATATATATTTAAATATTATTATTTTTTTATGAAAATTTAAATTTCAATAAGAATTATTTAAAAAAATAAATTAAATCCACATTTCTACTCAAATTGTATTACTTTTTTTCACTCTATCAATTTTAATAGTCTGAAAAAATTAGAAAAACTACAACCTAAATAATATTGTTTAGAAGTATATTTTTTTTGTGAATTTTTCGGTCCATATACGTATTTTATTAATAAGCAAAGAGTGAACAACCTAAACAAAACGAGGCCCAAGGCCCAAAAGCAAAGACAACACATTAGGTTTCCTAATTTGAATTTATATCTGTGTCTAATAGGAGAGTACTCAATACTTCTCATTCTCCGCCACCGTTGCCCTAAGATGTCGATTTGTTGTCGGAAGAATTCTTTGTTGTTTTGACTCCTATTGTAGGTCATCTTTAAGCTCGAGCCTTGCATTTTATGGTGGAAGCTCTTCCTATCATCCTCACCGTTACATGGTAAGGCTACTTCCATCATTTTCTTGTCCTTTCTCCCTTTCTTATATGACTCAAGATTCCTCTGTTTAGGTGATCGGAGTTTATCCTCAAGAAACTGATGTAAAAAGTTTGAAGTTCTTTGTGCAAGAAAGTCAGGTTAAACCCTTTCTCTTTTTTCTCCTAATCGTCCTTCCTTCTCCATCTTTATTACTGAGCTCCGTGATGTTTCTCAAATGAAGTTGAGGTAGCGGCCCTCTCTCTCTTCAGTCTCTTTTGAACCCCAATGATGGTGATTGCTCCAACTGCCTGTTTGATTTTTGGTGAAGTTTTTTGGTAGCGAGGGCATAAACGTCTAGCTTTTATTACAACTATAATGTCTTTTTCCGGGCATACATTATTAAGTTTATAGTTGTGTATTGTAGTATCCTAATATAGGTGTGTTCCGTAAATATATGTTGCCTCAATGTATTTGCTCTTTTGGCTGTTAGTTTTTCTTGCTACTGCTTTTGACTTTATCAATTTTTTATTTTAATCCGCCTTGTTTTAATTCTCAAATTGGAAATTTGTGCATTTTCACTATTTAGCTGCTTTCTTATGATGCTTGATAGTTCCTCAAATGTTTTGTAATCCTTTGTTTGCGGTGAATCCACTACCACATTGGCTATGAGGTTTGACACATTGGTAGCTTCTCTAAAAGTATGTACGATGAGTGCATTCATCTGGTGCATTCTCTTTTTTACTATCTCTCCTATCTCCTTCAATTTCCATGGTATTTTTAAATCCCTCTTAACACCTTCATGAGACTTAATGAGTTTATTTCTATCATGCCTTCCCTTAACTTATTCTTCCAACAAAATTCCACAACCTCATAAATTGCTACTGATTCAGCCTCTATTTTTGTAGTAAGATAAAGTCCTCCAGTGTAACGATCGGGTTTTGTCGATATAGAAAAGCCAACGGGGAAAAATTATGGATCGAAAAACATTTTGGTAGTATCTGAAAATTTTCCAACCTAGTCCAGATTTGGACGAAATCGGAGTCAGTAAGGTCTAGGGAAATATTGTAACAACTGGGTGATTTAAATATGATTTTAATCACATGATTAGATAGCTAAGACGTTAGAAAACTCGTACGACTTTACAGAATTCAATTCGGGCGAGTAGAACTCCCGAAATCAATCTTAGCGTGAGAGGGTAGTTTCTGAGTGTCATAAGACGAAGGTTTGTTGTGAAATGGGGATTTGGAATTCTTAAATTTGCTCACTGTTTTTGTGCAAGCTGTTGAGGCAGAATTTTCTCGCTAGAGCGGGGCCGCTATGGCGGGACTTGGGCCGCCATAGCGGGACAGACGTGACTTAAGTCGGTAATAAACCTCAAAAATGTTTTATTCCGTACTTTTTTCTTTGAGAGCTAAGGAATGACCCCAGGTGTTTTCTTGAGCATTTTCCATCATTCTTGAGGCTAAAAGTAAGGTTTTCACTCCTCGAATCCATTTTTCGATCCGTAGAACTTAGTTTCTTGGGTGATTATTATTGGGGAAGAGTTTTGGAACTATTTGGATGGTGGGAAAAGCCCTAATTGGGGTATTGGGATCATGGGTTTTATCTATGGTTGATAGTGGTTACTTTAATATGGTAATTATGCATCGTTTATTGATTCCCGTGTTATAATTATTGTTTGTAGACCAAGAACAAGGGAAAAGAATCCGGAAAGGGAGGAATCAAGCTTTTAGGGGACTCAAGCTTTGTTTGAGGTAGGTGATGGTTATGATTTCATGTTGTGTGATGTATGTTTGTTCTTGCTTCATTATAATACATGTATGTATGCGGATTTTGCATTATTGATCACACTAATTGTAAAAGAGGATAGATGAATGATGAATTCCATGAATCATGACTTGATTGTATGATTTGAGAATATACTTGTGATTGTGATTGTGGCTTGTTGAATGGATTGGTGTTGCGTTCCGACACACTAACTGGGATCCGTACGTTTCGGGATAAACATGGGATCGGTACGTTCCGGCATAAATATCGAATCGGGTACCACGTACCCGTACACTAACAGTTTGGGTGTGGGTTCCATGAGAGGACCATTGACTTGACATAACTGTATATCTTGAGAATTGTGAAATTGTACGTTGTTCGTAAGTGATGTTGATATTGTATATGTTCGGTATATGCATATTATTATTATGTTGTAATGACTTATGTATGTTGCACTTAGTGGGATAGCCGTGTGATCCTACCAGTACACTGTGGTTGTGTATTGATACTTCACTTGCTCTTTCTTTGTTGAGTACATGGCATCTTCAGGCAGCTATTGACAGACCTCGTCTAGAAGATTAGTGATCGCCGATCAAATTTAAGGGTGAGTCAGTTCTTCCAGGCTGCCTTGAGTTCTCCTTTTGTTTAGTCTATCTTTTCGGACTTAGACTAGTTCATTAGATATTCCTATGTTTAGTTTGGGTTGTACCCATTTTCTTTAGACTATGGTTCCCTGTTAGAAGTTTTGGTACATTGACTTTCAGGTTCTAGGTGTTATTTTCCGCATTTGTTTTGTTAGACTTTTGGTGTTTATGGGAACTCTATTTCTTTTCCTTTAGCATTTAAACCTACTTCAATATCTTTTAATGCTTAGTTTGAGGTTAGTTGGTTGGTAGTTATGGTTCTCCCACCTGAGGGTTAGTGTGGGTGCCAATCATGATGGTCTGGGTCGTGACAAAGTTGGTATCAGAGCCTAGGTTCGTTGATCTCGATGTACCAAAATGAGTCTAGTAGACTCTCTAATGAGTCCGAGATTTGGACTCATTTAGGGCTTTGTTTGTATGGAATTAGTGTCCTCTAATGCTTAATCTGTGCTAATAACTGATTAAAAACCCTTGATTTTCAGATATATGGAATGAGGAGCAAAGCTAGGACAGAAATGGGCAACAAGGACAACACAAGCTGAAAAAGAGAAGAGTAAAAACAAGCCTAATGATTGCCGAGATCACTCGGCGGATCACCAAGTCGCTCTCTATTGCCTAAATTTACAGTATTCTGAGCTTGGATTAAGAGGAACTTCGGTGAGCAGAAGTTCCATTTGGCGTGACGCTGACCACATTGGCGAAGGACAACGATGTCGCCGAAAGCATTGGTGGAGATCCATACGAATGTTGATGGGTAAGTTAAAAGATAAAAGGGCGTATCGCGGAATGAAACGGCGATCTTGATTTGGCTCGCCTAAAATTACAGTGGTTGGACGAAGAGGATGTGAAGAATGAAGGCGAGACAAATGGACGATCGGCGAGTCGCCGAACAGTCGGCAAAGCCTGACTTTCCTCGCCGATTGGTCCCAAAAATCCACACCTCAAAATTGTATAAATTGATTTTTGCAAGAGAGAGAAAGCACTGAGAAAATTGTGAAGAACAAAAGATAGAGAGCAAAAATACTGCTACTATTGATTTCAAGTGATTTTAGCAAGGTTTTTCACTTGGTTTTTGTAATAGAGAAGATATTATTAAATTTCTACTTTCGAATTTCATTTACCCAGCTATGGAAAACGTGGCAGGTATTGAATTTCATCTTTTTACTATAATTGGCTAAAACTCTAACCTTGGGGGTTTGACAATATGACCAATTATTGCGTTTGACTGAATGAGTGTTATCAATTAGTGAATTTTAGTGTTAATCTGAAGTGGGTATGAATTATTACTGTGGTTTAACTTCATTATTGCATGTTTAGTGTAATATAGTTCAGAGTTTTGTGGTTGCTCGAGAGAGAAGTATAGAGCTAACATAGTAATTTAGCATCCTTAATAGTGGGTCATGGCAGTTTCAGCTTGAGAAAGTTAAACTTGAGATTCAACCTTTGTATCTAACTTGAAAGAGTAGATTTGATGAGAAAGTGAGTTGGGCGTCTTATGGATAATGTTGAGGTTCGAGAGAATTCAGCGAAAATAAGGTAATTGTTCGAGAGAAAATTGCTTTACTTATAGTACATTCTACCCACGATGAGTTAACATTGTTGGTAATAATACACATCCGTTAAGTTGAATTCGGCAGTTGGTTAGTCAATCCCCTAAGTGTTCTCTCTTTATTTGATTGTTCCTTGTTGATTATTGAAGTGTGTTGGTAACAACCTCCTAAAGTTTGATTTATAGACTCTTTGGTGTGGTGTTTGTTCAGATGGAAAGGTCATCGTCATACTTTCATATTCGAATTCAAAAGAAAGCTAATCTCAGTGGGATCGACTCCAACTCATTTAGTTGGGTTTATACTGATTTACGATTGTTGACACTTGAATTGGATGAAGTGCCTTTGAAACGTCAATCAAACGGGCGCTGCTGTCGGGGAGTAGCGTTATTTAGGGTTCTTTTATCGAAGTTACGATTGTGAATTTGTCGGCTGTAGTTGAACCGAGTTAGACTGAATTGCATTAGCGTCAATTGGGCTGAATAGAAGTAAGAATGAGTGAGGAAGAGGTGAATGGTAGCATAGCAAGTCACCGAGACGGTATCGATGATATTAACAGTGCGTACAACCTAACCCAATCGAGAGAAATTGGTGCAATTTGCTTACCAACATCTGATGAGAACTCAATATTTGAAGTCACAAGCACAATCCTTCATGTCACGCCCCAAACTCAAGGGGCGCAACTGGTTCTTAATGCCAGAACTCAGGCCCGAGCCAACCCTGCTGAACCATTTGCTACTAGCGTATGACAGCCACACGCAATCAAGAAAACAAACAAGTATATCTCGGCTTAAAATTAAGCCCTCGGCCGGTAAGACCCCTATCAACAGATTTATAAAAGAAACACCTACTCCTAAGAGTTAATATAAAGAAATAGCCAACTAGCACAGAAGTCTTGATTGGGCTGTCGAGGCCACCATGATCTCTATAGAGAAACTGGAAATAGGTATATATCAATACAATACATCAAACAGCTAACAAGCATCAGAAAAGCAACAAACTAGGCCAGCATGGCCATAAAGTAGTAGTACAACCCCCACACTAGTCTGCAAGCCTCTAAGAGTAGTAAGGATTGGAGGGACAGGACCCCAGCCTACCCATAAAAATATATACAACAAAAGCTAACAAACCTCCCAACTCTGGCAGCTCCGGAGGAAAGGGGCTAGCCAACCAGATAAAAGTCAATTCTGCTGCTGAGAAGGTCTACTGGGTCGTCTGTCGGGTCTTGCATACATGAATGCAACGCCCCCCAGGCAATGGGGCGTCAGTACAAAATAATGTACAGAGTATGAAAGGATATATAGTAAATGAGCAAGTATCATAATATACCAAAAGCAATCAGGTAAGGAAATCAAATTTAGATAAGCATACTAACCCACTACTGAATCTAAAAAATACAATAATGATCAAATAACAACCTAACCAAGCCCCCATAAGCTCGGTAGGTACAAACAACATACCACCTACGTAGGTACCCATAAGCCCAGAAGGTTCCAAATCAATTTACACAACCCTATCGGTAGCCCCTTGTCTTTGTAAGAAGTCACATAGCCCTTTTTGGCAACGACATAGCCCTGTAGGCAGTACATAGCCCTCTTAGGCAACATCATAGCTTTGTGGGCTGCACGTAGCCCTCTTTTGCATCACATAGCCCTGTAGGCAACACATAGCCCTCTTTGGCGTCAAAATAGCCCCGTAGGCAACATATAACACTCTTTGGCATCAATATAGCCCCGTGGACAACACATAGACCTCTTAAGCAATAACATAGTCCTATTAGACAACGTCATAGCCCCCGTAGGCAGTTCATATCTCAACAACTAACCACAATAGCCCCAAGGGCGACAACAAACAATTGTATAAGCTAAAGGTGAGCAATTTAGCTATAAACAATATATATATAGTTTCCAAGTCATTCCTAACTCAGGGTAAGTCTTAATCGATTATGAGTCCCTATAATCAGGGTTTATAACCACTCAATCAGCCAACCATTCACAATTACATGTACAAGATCACCAACATTAACTACCCTCCTATATCACTCCCAAGCTCTAAGGAAATATGTCGAACGAAGGGAATAGCCTTAACATACCTTTTCCTTTATAATTATGCTGAAAATACCTCTGTCCGTACCACTACAACTCTAAAAAAAGGTAAAATCAATCAGTAATTAAGGATAAGAAATACTATGACAATCGATACGGATTCCTACCATAAATTACTATCCAAGACCTAAGGTATCCATAAACTAATAAAAGATGGTTCCTACCTTTGTTTACATGCTCATAACACTTAAATAAAATCAAACCACTGAAAAAACTCTGCTGCCACAGCCTCCATGGAGCTACATCGATCAATTCACCATGAAAACTTTACCAAAACGACGAGCTCGCGAAGTAGGGCAATTTTCGATAAGGAGCCAAGAAGAGATCATGAACACACAAGGATGATTTGAGGAGAATTTCTCTGATTTTCGTGGGTTCTTACGAGTTTGAATGAAGAAAAATGAAGAAGATGCTATCTTATAAGCTTCCACCGACTTAGGGGACTCACCTCACATGCCTGCTTGTGCAGTCTCACGAAAACGCGAATATCTCTCTATTCTGAAATCGTATGAACAAACCGTTTGATGCGTTGGAAACTAGACTCGTAGACCTTTGATTTAATAGGTCGTGGGCCCCATAAATCTTTATAGATTGGGAGAAAACTTCCGAGATATTTGACTCAAATTTCAGAGAAATCTTTAAAAAGGAACTTACGATAACTTTCACCAACTTTTATTTTACGACTTACCTTACTTCAAAACTTGAGATACAACCCTTGAAAATTTACAATATGACATTCCACATCATTCTTAATGTATTACTTACCCTCTTTGTCTTTCCACAAAGGTACGAGTTAATTTAGATGTTTTGAAAAGTTGGGGTGTTACATCCTTCCCCCTTTAGAAACATTCGTCCTCGAATGAAAAATCTGAGTCACACGATTATGTCCCTAGGAGTTTCCAAGGTATAGGCAAATTATCCTTTGTGAATGTGACTATCCAGAACCTGAAATGCAGAAAGTCTAACCTAGGCGTCTCATAGGACGGCATAAATAGCTAAGCACTATAGCTCCGCAATAATAGTGCGAGCAAAAATACAACGACAACAACCATAATAATAACCAATAATATAAAAAAAATTAGATAGGTATCTTACCTTACTTCACTAATATAAATTGATATGCTATCACCCTAGGGTATGAAACAAGTGAGGATATTTGGACCTCATGCCATCTTCAGCTTCCCAGGTCAGGTCTTCTTTATTCTTGTTTCTCCACAATACTTTAACCGAAGCCACCTCCTTGGTCCTCAATTTATGGACATGTCGATCTAATATGGCAACTGGAGTTTTCTCGTAGGACAAATCCTCTGTGATTTAAACATCCTCAACTGGGACAACCCAATAAGGGTCTCCTACGCACTTCCATAGCATCGATACATGGAAAACTGGATGAACAAATTCTATCCCCGAAGGCAATTCTAACTCATAAGCCACTTGTCCTACCCTCCGAAGGATCCGGTATGGCCCAATGAATCTTGGACTAAGCTTGCCTTTCTTGCCAAATCTCATAACACCTTTCATAGGTGAGACTTTTAAGAATACCCAGTCATCGACACAAAACTCTAAGTCCCTTCGTCGCACATCTGAGTATGACTTTTGTCGGCTTTGAGCTGTTGGCAACCTCTCCCGAATGAGCTTAACTTGCTCCACTGTTTGATGTACTAGGTCAGGTTCAATCAACCCTGACTCACCTACCTCGAACCATCCAATGGGGGATCTACATTTTCTCCCATACAAAGCCTCATAAGGTGCCATCCCGATGCTAGAATGATAACTATTATTGTATGCAAACTCAATAAGAGGTAAGTGGTCATCCCAACTTCCATTAAAGTCTAGCATGCATGATCGTAGCATGTCCTCAAGTATTAAAATGGTGCGTTCAGCTTGGCCATCTGTCTGAGGGTGAAATGTGGTACTGAGATTAACTTGCGTCCCTAATCCTTTCAGGAAAGACTTCCAGAATTTAGCGGTAAATTATGCTCCTCTATTCGAGCTAATAGATATTGGGATGCCGTGCAACCTAACAATCTCTCGGATGTAAAGCCCTGCATAATCTTCAGCTTTGAAAGTAATCTTGACTGGTAAGAAATGGGTTGATTTTGTTAGTCTGTCAACAATTACCCAAATAGAGTCAAACTTACGACGCGATTGAGGTAACCTTGTAACAAAATCCATATTAATTGCTTCCCACTTCTACAAAGGAATGGATATCTCCTGGACTAGCCCAGCGGGCTTTCGGTGCTCAACCTTCACCTTTTGGCAGTTAGGACACTGTGCCACAAACTCAGCAACGCCCTTCTTTATCCCGTGCCACCAATAGATCTCCTTATTATCATGGTACATCTTCGTCGAACCAGGGTGAATAGAATAACGGGAATGATGTGCCTCTTCCATCATCTGATGTCGAAGCCCTGCAACATCCGAAACACATAATCGACCACTATATCCGAGGGTTTTAACTTGAGCTTTCCGCGGCAAAGCAAGTCTACGGGATCCATCTCCTGCTATATCAAATGCTACAGACTGCTGATCCTGAGCCTTGGCTCTGAGCTGCTCTAAGCTAGGATCCTCCTGTTGCCATGCTTTTACCTCCACAACTAGAGATACAGTTGTGTCCTGAATTGTGACCCCACTATTGTCTGCCTCTAACAATCTAACTCCCAAGCTAGCTAACTGATGAAGCTCTCGTGCTAGCTCATGCTTCTGAACACTTAAAATAGGATAAACTACCCATAGATCTTCGACTGAGGGAATCGACTACCACATTCACCTTTTCTGGATGATATAAAATATCCACGTCGTAGTCTTTGAGTAACTCAAGCCATCGACACTGTCACAAATTTAACTCTTTTTGTCTAAAGATATATTGAAGGCTTTTATGATCTGTGAAGATTTCAACATGAACGCCATACAAATAGTGTCTCCAAATCTTTAATGCATGCACAACTGCAGCCAACTCTAAATCGTAGGTCGAATAGTTCTTCTCGTGCTTCCTCAACTGCCTTGAAGCATATGCGATAACCTTACCATGTTGCATTAGAACACATACCAACCCAACACCAGACGCATCACAGTACACTGCATAGCCTTCTGAACCCTCTGGCAATGCTAGAACTGGTGCTGATGTCAACCTGTCCTTCAGCTCTTGGAAACTATGCTCGCAAGCCTCAGTCCACTGGAACTTAGCTACTTTTTGAGTCAGCTTAGTTAATGGTGCTGAAAGTGAAGAAACACCTTTACAAACCTTCTGTAGTACCCAACTAACCCTAAGAAACTATGAACCTCAATTGGAGTCATAGCTCTTGGCCATGTTTTTACAGCCTCAACCTTTTGTGTATCAACCGCAATGACTGCATCTGATACAATATGGCCTAAGAAATCTACAGAGTTCAACTAGAACTCACGCTTAGAAAACTTTGCATAAAGTTCTCGATCTCGAAGAACCTGAAGGACTGCTCATAGATGATTTGCATGCTCAGCTTTTGAACGTGAATACACCAAAATATCATCAATAAATATAATCACAAAAAAGTTTAGATACGACCTGAATATACTATTCATCAGGTCTATAAACACTGCTGGGGCATTAGTTAATCCAAAATACATTACCAAGAACTCAAAGTGTCCATATCTGGTTCTAAAAGCTGTCTTTGGAACGTCTTTCTCCCGAACTTGTATATGGTGTTATCCTGATCTTAAATCAATCTTTGAGAAGCACTCAGCACCTTGTAACTGATCAAACAGGTCATCGATCCTCGGAAGGGGATACTTATTCTTTATAGTCGCCTTATCTAGCTATCGATAATCGATACACATTCTTAGTGAGCCATCTTTCTTCCTCATGAATAACACTGGTGCACCCCATGGTGAAGCATTAGATCTGATAAAGCCTTTATCCAGCAAGTCTTTCAGCTGATCCTTCAACTCATTTAGCTCAGCAGGAGCCATTCTATAAGGAGGGATAGATATGGGTTGTGCTCCTGGTAGCATATCGATAGCAAAATCAATTTCTCGTTCTGGAAGGATACCAGGGAGCTCGTCTGGAAATACATCTAGGAACTCATTAACTACCAGAATAGACTGAAGAGTCGGTGGTTCTGCATCTATATCATGAACGCGAACAAGATGATAAATAAAACCCTTAGTGATCATCCTCCTCGCCTTAAGATAGGAAATAAACCTACCTTTCGGCATTGTTGTATCGTCTTTCCATTCCAGAACTGCCTATCCTGGAAAGTGGAATCTAACAATCTTTTTTCGACACTCAATATTAGCATAATAAGACGCTAACTAGTCCATACCCATAATGACGTCAAAATCGACCATCTCTAACTCTACTTGGTCTACAGAGGTCTGACAGTGATAATTTCTACCGTGCAACCTCGATAGACTCTCTTGGCAATAATAGACTCACCAACTGGTGTAGATATAGTAAAAGGGTTGATCTAATGACTCTGCTACTATACATAACTTCCCCGCAATAAATGGGGTAACATAAGATAAAGTAGATCCAAGATCTATCAAAGCATAAAAACAATGAGAGCAAACAATTAATGCACCTATCACAACATCTGGTGATGACTCTGAGACCTGTCGGCCGGCTAGTGAATATGTACGGTTCTGGCCACTACCAGAACGAGATGCTCTCTCTCTGCCTCCACCTCTGCTTCTACCTGCTGAAGTCTGGGGTCCACGCCCTGTAAACTGTGCTGATGAGGAGGAACCTACTACTGAACCGATCGACTGACCTATACCACCCTGACCTATGGTCGGCTAGTTCCTCCACCCATGCCCCTGATGTCCACAAGAATAACAACTTGTGGAACCCTGCCTGTACCTCCCAAAATGCATCCTACCGCAAGTAGCGCAACGCGGCGGTGTTGTCCTAGCCTAGCCTGAGCCTCTCTGTTGCTAAGAGCCTGATGCGCATGAACCCTCACCTGGGCCTGAACGTCCCTAACGATCAAATCTACTACCTTGGAACTGCTGTGGTGTAGGTCTAGGTGGCCTACTAGAATATCGAGGTCTGGGACCACCCTGAAAATCTCCATGTGAACCAGCGAGCCTATCCCTCTTCTGTCTATCTCTATCGACCCTCTAAGTCATATACTGTAGATGTCAGTGATCCTCTATGCCTTGTGCAAAGGCCTAAATTCGCGAGATATCCATATTATCATTTAGTGCAGCGATAGAACAAGCATCGATATAGTCTGAGTCAAGCCCTCCCACAAATCTACGCACCCTATCATGCACCATATCGACAAATGCTGGTGCATATCTAGCCAATGAATCAAATCTCAGCCCGTACTCTCGAACACTCATGCTACCCTGTCGGAGGTTCAAAAACTGGGCCACCCTGCTATCCCTAATCTCTCGAGGCAAATAGTGATCTATGAAAGCTTCTACAAAGCTATCCCAAGTGGGTAGAGATGTATATTTGCCCCTAGATCTATCCTAGCTTTCATACCAAAATATTACAACATCACGCAATCGAAATGCTACTAGCTCAACTGACTCAGTCGCTGAGGCATGCATGACTCTGAAGATCCTATGAAGATGATCAACAAAGTGCTGAGGGTCCTCTCTGCGATCTGTCCCTGTAAAGTGTGGAGGATTCAAGGCAATAAATTCACGAACTCTCAAACTTCCGAGCCATTCAGAAGGTCCGGCTACATCTGGTGCAACTGGATGGCGCTATGCAACTACTAACTGTACTAACATACATACCGCACTCTTGAAATCCTGGTCAGATGGAATAGGAGGAACTAGATGTGATATTGCTTGAGGAGTCGGGGGTCTTGTAGCCCTCGGAGGCTCTTGAAGCGGTGGAGAAGCTATAGGGGGCTGATAAGATGTATCCCCCTGGGTCTCACAATAGGCTACCTCCACCCGTGGTACCTTGCCAGTGCCCTCACCTGTAGTTGTATCTATCCCCTGGCTAGTTGTGGTCTGTCCAGTGTCATCCAGCTCTATCTGCATACAAATATTAATTATAAGCCAGAAACCTCAACCCTTAAGACACCGTTCTATAGCACGAGGTGAGCAAAAGAAAGATAGTAATTCTAACATGTCCGGTAGCTTGTTGCTTATCGAATGTGGTGCACAACACATTCATAAACAAGGCTCTACTAGATACGACCTGCAGACTCCCTAGGATACGACGTTGCTCTGATACTAAGTTTGTCACACCCCAAACTCAAGGGACGCAACTGGCTCCTAATGCCAGAACTCAGGCCTGAACCGACCTTGCTGAACCATTTGCTACTATGCATGGCAGCCACATGTAATCAAGAAAACAAACAAGTATATCTTGGCATAAAATTAAGCCCTCGGCCGGTAAGACCCCTATCAACAGATCTATAAAATCAAACCACTGAAAAAACTTTGCTGCCACAACCTCCACGGAGCTACACCGATCAATTCACCATGAAAACTATACCAAAACAACGAGCTCGCGAAGTAAGGCAATTTTCGATAAGGAGCCAAGAATAGATCATGAACACACAAGGATGATTTGAGGAGAATTTCTTTAATTTTTGTGGGTTTCTTACGAGTTTGAATGAAGAAAAATGAAGAAGATTCTATCTTATAAGCTTCCACCGACTTAGGGGACTCACCTCACGTGCCTGCTTGCGCTGTCTCGCAAAAATGCAAATATATCTCTATTTTTAAGTCGAATGAATAAACTGTTTGATGCGTTGGAAACTAGACTCGTAGAACTTTGATTGAATGGGTCGTGGGCCCCATAACTCTTTATAGATTGGGAGAAAACTTCGGAGACATTTGTTCCAAATTTCAGAGAAATCTTAAAAAGGAACTTACGATATGTTTTGCCAACTTTTATTTTGCGACTTACCTTACTTCAAAATTTGAGATACAATGTTTGAACACTTACAATATGACATACCACATCATTATTAATGTATTACTCATCCTCTTTGTCTTTCCACGAAGGTACAAGTTAATTTAGACGTTTTGAAAAGTCGTGGTGTTACACTTCATCTCCTCCAAATGAAGGGAATTTATGGTGGGCTGGCTCATGAAGATCCACATGAACATTTGAGGAATTTCATAGATGTGTACAACCCGTTTTCATTCAATAATGTGACACAAGAATCAATCCGACTCAGATTATTTCCACTATCTCTGACAGGGGAGGCTAGTAGGTGGCTGGCCGAGATACCAAAGAATTCCATCACGTCATGGGATGATCTTATCACGGCATTTAATAGAAGATTTTTTCCTCCATCGAGGATGATGAAACTCAGGAATAACATTCAAGGTTTTAAGCGATTGGAAGGTGAACCCATCCATGAAACGTGCTTGAGGTTCAAGAAACTTCTACTTCAATGCCCAACTCACGGGCTACCAAACGATTTGCTACTCTAATATTTTTACCAGAGTCTTGATTCGGTTAATAAAGGAGTGGCTGACCAATTGGTTCGAGGGGGAATAATGTTGCAATCATTTGAGGTGGCTTCATTTCTTCTTGATGACATGATGAAAATAAATCAAGCTTGGTACACCCCAGAAGATCGAGTTTCCCATTTTTGTTTTAGAATGACTCAAGAACAACGTGATAAGGAAAGAGAAAGGGATGAGAACATCAAGAAGATTTTGGCCCAAATGGAGCTACCACAAGAGCATATGTTGGAGAATGCGAGGAAGTCCAAGGGAGCAAGTGGAGTGTTTAGATTTGAGGAGGGTTCTTCCTCGGGTTATTCAAAGCTAGGGAAGAATCAAGGTTGGAATCCCAAGAGATACGAGGAGGGTTTCCACCATGCTATTTACAACGAGGTGGGAATCAAGGTTGGAACTATCATCAAGAATGGGCTGAGCAAAGTGATTTTTGGAGAAGAGAGGATGACAAAGGGAGTGCATGTAGTCACTGGGTGAATGACTTGCTATCACACATCATTCACAAAGTTTAAGGTTTAGATGATTTGTGACAAAGGATGAAATCCGATTTTTCGTCTTTGAACAATAGAGTGAACTCTCATGCAAATGTAATCAAGCTTCTTGAAGGTCAGTTGAGTTTACTTTCAGCACAATTAGAACCAAACATGACGAGGGAAAATGGTGACAGGGGTCTAGCCATGGTTACTCGTAGTGGGAAGGTAGTTGTAGGCGATGTGATAGGCAATGATGAAGCTCAAGTGCATGAAGAAAACAAAGGTATGGAAGAAGAAGAAATACCCATCCATCAAAGCATTGCCAAAGGGTCACAAAAAGATGTGGAAAAATACAATCTAATCCCAAGAGGTGCGCATCCTCTACCGATAATATCTCCTCAATTTCCCCAATGCCTCAAGAAAAAGAACGAGGAAGAGAAGTTTAAGAAGTTCCTATCGGTGTTCAAAACATTATCGATTAATCTCCCACTAGTGGAGGCATTGTTGGAGATGCCAGGTTATGCCAAGTTTATGAAGGAGTTAGTCACAAAAAAAGAAGCCTGGATTTTGAAATAATCGAAGTCTCTCATAGTTGCAGTGCAATTATGACGAAGGAGATGATAAAAAAGAAAGAAGATCCCGGAGTGTTCACCATCCCTTGCACCATCGGCATGCTCCGATTTGCCAACACCCTATGTGATCTGGGAGAAAGCATCAACTTAATGCCATATGTAATTTACAAACAACTTGGGTTGGGCGAACCAAAATCCACAACAATGAGACTCTTGATGGCAGACCGATCAATTAAACATCTTGTGGAAATACTATATGACATCTTTGTAAAGGTTGACCGATTCATCTTCCCGGCCCATTTTGTCATTCTCGATTGTGAAATAGATGCTGAAATTCCCATCATTTTGGGAAGACCATTCTTGGCAACCGAGAAAGCGTTGGTGGATGTTGAAAGCGAAGAACTGAAGTTCCGAGTGAACGAAGATGAAGTAGCATTTAATGTTTATAAGTCAATGAAACACCCAAGCAATATTCATGTGGTCTATACTATTTATGTTATTGATGCGGCAGTGGCTAGTGTGAGCCATTTGATGTGTGTGAGTGAACCACTTGAACCGTGCTTGCTAACTATGATGGGTTCGAAGTTCAAGGCAACGAAGAGGTAGTAACTGCTCTTTCAGGCATGGGGGAATATTCAAAGATTCCATTGAAGTTGGTCATTGATTTAAAAAATCGAGAAAGTCCTCCAGCAAAGCCATCAATAGAAGAACCACCGAATTTAGAGTTTAAAGTACTTCCCTCTCATCTCTGATATGCTTTCTTGGGGGCAAATAACACTTTACTTGTGATCATTGCAACTGATTTGCTTTAATGGCAAGTAGAATGGCTCCTTGAAGTGTTGAGAAGGCATATCAAAGCTATAGGTTGGACTATCGTTGACATAGTGGGCATCCCTCCTGGCTTTTGCACTCACAAAATTCAACTTGATAGCAATTGTAAACCAAGTGTTGAACATCAGCGAAGATTGAACCCACCAATGTAAGAGGTGGTAAAAACGGAGATAATAAAGTGGTTGGATGTAGGTGTGATCTACCCTATAGCGGATAGCAAATGGGTAAGTCCGGTATAATATGTACCGAAAAAGGGAGGCATCACCGTAGTTCCAAATGAAAAATGAGAGCTTGTGTCTATGAGATCGGTGACCGGATGGCGAGTATGCATGGACTATCGGAAGTTAAACTCGTGGACCGAAAAAGATCACTTTCCCATGCCCTTCATGGATCAAATGCTTGGTCGACTTTTAAAAAGATGATGGTATTGCTTTTTGGATTGGTACTCCGATTATAATCAAATCTCCATTGCTCCGGAAGACCAAGAAAAACACTACCTTCACTTGCCCATATTGAACTTTTGCCTTCAAACGTATGCCATTCGGGTTATGTAATGCTCTAGCAACATTTTAATGTTGCATGCTATCTATTTTCGCTGATATGGTGGAGGATTCAATTAAAGTCTTCATGGATGACTTCTCAGTTGTGGGTAACACGTTTGAAGCATGTTTAGCACACTTGGGACAAGTTCGCCAAAGATGTGTGGAGACAAATTTGGTCCTAAATTGGAGAAAATCTCACTTCATTGTTAGGGAAGATATAGATCTTGGTCATAAAGTGTCGCAAAAAGGGCTGGAGGTTGATAAAGCAAAGATTGAAGTGATTGAGAAGTTACCACCACTAATTTTAGTGAAGGGTATATGTTGTTTCTTGGGGCATGTCTGCTTTTACCGGAGGTTCATCAAAAACTTCTCAAAAATTGCACATTCTTTATGCAAACTATTGGAGAAAGAAGTGAAATTCCACTTTGATGATGCATGCATGGTGGATTTCAAATGTTTGAAAGAAAAATTAATCTCCACTCCGGTTATCATTAGTCCCGAATTATCAAAACCCTTCAAAGTGATGTGTGATACAAGTGGCACGACATTAGGTGTCATGTTGGGGCAAAAATGCAACAAACTATTTCACCGTATTTACTGCGCAAGCAAAATTCTAAACGGTGCTCAACGTAACTACACAGTTACAGAACAAGAATTACTTGCGGTAGTATATGCATTTGAGAAATTTTGGGCTTACTTGCTAGGAACTAAAGTGGTTGTTCACATTGATCACGTTGCACTACGCTATTTGATGGCAAAGAAGGATGCCAAACCAAGATTGATACGGTGGGCGCTATTGTTGTAAGAATTTGACTTCGAAGTCAAAGATAGAAGAGGTTGTGAAAATCAGATGGCTGACCACTTATCAAGATTGTATGGCAAGGCAAATGACAACCTGGAGGTAGACATAAATGATGCCTTTCCCGACGAACAAGTATTCAAGGTAACTCTCCAACAATCTCCTTGGTATGCTGATTTTGCTAATTATGTGGTGTGTGGATTAATGTCGGAAGAACTGAACTTCTATCAATAAAAGAGGTTCTTGTTCGATGTCAAGAAGTACTTTTGGGATGAACTATATTTATTCAGAGAGTGTGCAGACTATATCATCAGGAGATGCATTCCGGATGAAGAAGCCAACGAAATTCTCCATGCTTGTCACGCTTCACCAGTTGGGGGCCATCATGGTGGGGTACGTACAACTGCTAAAGTTCTCCAAAGTGGTTACTACTGGCCATCCCTTTACAAAGATGCTCATGAGTTTGTTATAAAATGCACTCAATGTCAAAAATAAGGTGGAGTGTCTAAAAGACATGAGTTGCCTCTAACGCCCATTTTAGAGGTTGAACTATTTGATGTATGGGGAATAGATTTCATGGGTCTATTTGTGAGCTCATTTGGTAATAAGTACATTTTGGTGGCAATAGATTATATTTCTAAATGGGTCGAGGTTGTAGCACTACTGAACAATGAAGGGAGAAGTATTGTTCAATTCCTCAAATGCTACATCTTTGCCAGATTTGATACTCCTCGGGCTATTATTAGTGACGGGGGATCCCATTTTTCCAACAAGATTTTTTGCATCCGCATTATGCAAATGTGGAGTGAAACATAAAGTCGCAACTCCATATCATCCCCAAATGAGTGGCCAAGTTGAAGTGTCGAATCGGGAGATCAAGAGTATCTTGGCCAAGACAGTGAATGCAAATAGGACTGACTGGTCTTAAAAGCTTGATATGCCCTATGGGAGTATCGCACCGCATATAAAACACCAATTGGTATGTCTCCATATCAGCTAGTCTTCAGACAATCTTGTCATTTATTGGTTGAATTGGAACACAAAACATTTTGGGCACTGAAAGCTCTAAATCTAGATTAGGCAAAGACTTCGAAAGAGAGAGTGGATCAAATAAATGAATTAGATGAATTCAGGTTCCGAGCTTATGAAAGTTCAGCTCTTTACAATGAAAAGATGAAGAGGCGGCATGATTCTAGAATCCTTAAGAAGGAGTTCTGAGTGGGAGATTGGGTGTTATTGTATAATTTTCGACTCAAACTCTTTCCAGGAAAGCATAAATCTAAATGGTCTGGTCCATTTAGAGTCACACAAGTGTTCACAAATGGTGCCATTGAAGTCGAAGGTAAAGAGGGACCTGCATTCAAAGTGAATAGGCAACACTTGAAATTGTACTTTGGCAAATGCTAGGAAATTTCTCTGATTGAGGTGGTGTATATGGAATATGCTTAAGAGCATTTACATGTCGTGACACGATGTTAAATAAGGCACTTCTTGGGAGGCAACCCAAGTGTTAGTATTTCAAATAAGGTGCGTTGATTGTGCAGGTGCAAGCAATCGTACGAGATGACGACACCATTGGTGGATCCCCGAATCTGGCAAGCCCAACATAGTTCACCTTTTGGACTTTTAAAATGGGCTGAGTTACTGGAACATAGGCGGGAATTCTAGATCACTCGGTGACTCGCAAAAATGATTGGGTGACCAGACTTTCCCCACTCTTCTGCCTCAACTCTGATAGCCTGACCCAATGGATCGTTCGACGAGGTTGCATGACCATTATGCGATGCGCCGACCTGTTCGGCGAACTCTTTCAATCCTGCCTTTTCACCCCCTTTATGATCATGTTGCACACTGGAATTAATGGCCATATCCAGACCATTGGGCGAACTGCCGAGCGGTTCAACGACTCTTACAATTTTTCGCCAAATGGGCGCTTTGTGAAGATTCCTTGTCACCTTGCTCTGTGTGTTTACATACTAGTAGTTTATCTTTAATTTTCATTTTTGGTCTTGTTTTTTCTCTACTCACATTGGGGACAATGTTGAATGCTTTTGGCGGGTGTGTGTGTTTGGTTAGTCATTGAGTCCCTTACTCGCTTGAAAATGTTATTTATTTGAGTATCAGTTATGGTCAATACCGATGACTTGAATAGTGCTCTTAATCGAACAAAAAATGAATGCGCGGCTACAATGAGGCCAAATGAAGTTGCATAGACAATATGTGAACTTTTTGCATCTCATTGTGATTAGCCGATTATCGAATGCGTCTCTTGTGATGAACATTGCACACTAGGGAAAGTGTGGAGTCTTGTTTGATATTGGTGCGAATGCCTTATGTGATGAGCTTACCGTGAACCTTGTATGATGACACCTAGAATTTTCCCCGTTGGTCCGGTTGACTAAGTGATGCTAGCTCTTGAAATGATTTTAGGCAACAGTTTTGAAGAGTGAAACAATTTGACATTATACCTCTTTTGTGGCCAACCTTGTGAGTGTGTGAATTTTTATTGACCCCTTTTTGAGTCTTATCCTTTTCTTGGAAGAAACTTGATGCAATTGTAACCCCTCTTTATCCATTCACACATAATCTTCATGAAGTGTAGTTTGTTTGAATAGACAACTTAGGCCAAAAGCCTATGTTGGGGGTGTGGTGAAAAGAGAAGGTAAATCAAGAAGTGTGAAGAAGTCCCCCTTTGACCCATGGTTTTGAAAAAGATGGAACACCTCCATACAAAAAAAAGGGAGAGAAGAAAAATAAAAGTAGAATGAAAAAGAAAAAGAATGGCAAAGTTGTGAAATAAAAGTTGTGAAAGTTGCAAAAGAAATGGGGTGTTCGGTATTCCATTGGAAGTGAATAATTGGGTGAACTTTGAACACAAGTGAAAATGTTGTAGAAAAGCAAAGCAAGTGATGTTCATACCACATTTCATGAGGATAGCAACCACTGAGCCTAAATGGCCATACCTTTACATTCAGCCCCGTTATAAGCCTTGAAAAGAACTTTTGATCTTCAGTGAGCTGAAGTGAATGTTGATTGGAAAATAAGGGCAAACCTATGGGTGAAGTCATACAGGTGTTCATCTTTGTGAGTGTGAGAGTTGCATGTGATTCCGGAACTATAATTTGTTGAACAATTGTATGGAATATGAAATCATTCTTGTGTGAGGGCATTTGAGTACCTTTGTTGAGCTTGAACTTGCATTTGAAGCAAATATTGTCAACTTGAGAATCTTTGATGATAGTGAGTCACAATTTGAATCTTTAAGTGCACAATTGATCCTTGCATGAGTAAGTTGAGTCTTGTTATGTGCATTCATGATTGACTCTTTTGTAGCACTGTTTGGGACATCCTTTTTGAACTACTGAACTTGAGTTTTACTTGAGGACAATCAAAAGTTTAAGTTGGGGGTGTTGATGAGTCCAAGATTTGGACTCATTTCGGCCTTTGTTTGTATGGAATTAGTGTCCTCAAATGCTTAATCTGTGCCACTAACTGATGAAAAACCCTTGATTTTTAGATATATGGATTGAAGAGAAAAGCTAGGACATAAATGGGTAACAAGGACAACACAAGCTGAAAAAGAGAAGAGGAAAAACAAGCCTGATGATCGCCGAGATCACTCGGTGGATTGCAAAGTCGCTCCTCTATCGCCTAAATTTACAGTACTCTAAGCCTGGATTAGGAGGAAATTCGGTGAGGAAAATTTCCATTTAGCGTGACGCTGACCACATTGGCGAAGGACAACCATGTCGCCAAAAGCATTGGTTGAGATCCATACGATTGCTGATGGGCGAGTTAAAAGACAAAATGGCCTATCGCGGAATGAAACAACGATCTCGATATGGCTCACCAAAAATTACAATGGTTGGACGAAATTTGAAGAATGAAGGCGAGATAATGGGACGATCGACGAGTCACCGAACGGTCGGCGAAGCCCGACTTTCCTCGCCAATTGGTCCCAAAATGCCACACCTCATAATTGTATAAATTGATTTTTGCAAGAGAGAGAAAGCATTGAGAAATTGTGACGAACAAAAGATAGAGCATAAATACTGCTATTGTTGATTTCAAGTGATTTTAGCAAGGTTTTTCATTTGGGTTTTGTAATAGAATATATTATTAAATTTTGAATTTTGAATTTCATTTACCCAGCTATGGAAAACGTGGCAGGTATTGAATTTCATCTTGTTACTATGATTGGTTAAAACCCTAACCTTAGGGGTTTGACAATGTGACCAATTGTTTTGTTTGACTGAATGGATGTTATCAATTTGTGAATATTAGTGTTAATATGAAGTTGGTCTAAATTATTACTGTGGTTTAACTCAATTATTGCATGTTTAGTGTAATATTATTTAGAGTTTTGTGGTTGCTCGAGAGAGAAGTATGGAGCTAACATAGTAATTTGGCATCCTTAGTAGTGGGTCATGACGATTTCAGCTTGAGAAAGTGAAACTTGAGATTCAGCCTTTGTATCTAGCTCGAAAAAGTAGATTTGATGAGAAAGTGGCCTACGAGTCTTATGGATAGTGTTGAGGTTCAAGAGAATTCAGCGAAAATAAAGTAATTGTTCGAGAGAAAATTGCTTTACTTATAGTCCATTCTACCCACGACAAGTTAACATTGTTGGTAATGATATACACCTGTTAAGTTGAATTCGGCAATTGGTTAGTCAATCCCCCAAGTGTTCTCTCGTTATTTAATTGTTCCTTGTTGATTATTGAAGTGTGTTGGTAACAACCTCCTTAAGTTTGATTTCTAGACTCTTTGGTGTGGTGTTTGTTCAGCTGCGAATGTCATCATCATACTTTCACATTCAAATTCAAAAGAAATCTACTCTTTGTGGGATCGACCCCAACTCATTTAGTTAGGTTTATGCTGATTTATGATTGTTGACACTTAGAATTGGATGAAGTGTCTTTGAATCTTCAATCAGTCTCGTGGAACGGTACAGAGACATTTGTACTTTTCTTCGACAGGCTATAGGACTTTAGGAAATCTCTCTACTTTCTTTTTGTCTCCTTTCGTGCTATAACTTTATTGCAACTGGTAACTGGCGATTCAAATTAGTATCTAACCTCCTTCACTCTTCTATTCGCAGATGGTTAACACTAGGTTTAACGGCTTTAGGCCCGTAGCTCCCGTCAATGCTCTAGCTGAGGAACTACAGCGAGAGGTCGCGGTCGAGGAAGGGTAGAGGAAGAGCTAGGAGTAGAGGCTGAGGAACGGTGACGCCTACTAGGGATGTAGCTCCTATTAAGAATGCTCCCAGAAATGAGAATCCTCGTGCGCATCATGAAGAGATAGAGGAGAATGTTGAGGTTGATAACGAGGAGGATGTTGGACAAGAGAAAGAGGTGCAAGCTGAGACTACATGTATCTCTCCTTTAGACCATTGTTAGCTCAACAAAATATGACGTTCTTGAAAGGATTGGTTGGTCCTGGAGTTCTTCCCTATGTTCAAGAGACTCAAGCTCCCGCCAATCCCCCTATTGATATCACTGTCCCCAAGGTGGGTGGAGCTGGAGGTAATGATGCCTTCTTCCGTCCTTTGTTGGGTCTGGTTATGACTGGTAATGAGCATGAGATGTTGACTAAATTCTTGAAGTTGAAACTGCCCGTGTTCCATGGTTCCGAGAGTGAGGATGCATATGAGTTCATCCTAGATTGCTATGAGAGGCTTCATAAGTTGGGAATTTTCCATCAACATGGCGTGGAGTTTGTGACCTTCCCACTTCAAGGTGAGGCTAAGCAGTGGTGGAGATCTTATATGGAGTGCAGATCTTCAACCTTATCCCCACTCACTTGGACCCAGTTTCATGCTTTGTTCTTGGAAAAATATGTGCCCCGGACTTTGAGAGATTGTAAGAAGGATGAGTTCATGGATTTAGAGGAAGGTGGTATGTCGATGGCTGCTTATGAGGCTAAGTTCCATGCTTTGTCTAGATATGCTACACAATTGGTGACTACTGAGGAAGAGAGGATCAGTCTATTTGTTAAGGGGCTAATTCCGAGTTGCAGGTATTATCTGTTCGTATGACCTCTGCATGGAAAAGCTTCAATGAGGTAACAAACTTTGTGAAGAAAGTGGAGGGGGTGAGGCGAGACGGTCAGGCTAAAGCATTGGCTAAGAAAGCCAAGAATTCAAGCAACTTTCAAGGTTCTTACTACAAAGGTTCATGGAGGCCGACATTTGCAGCCCGACAAATTTAGTCTGCTATGCCCGCTTCCACAGGTAATTACTCGTAAACTCCACCTCAAAATTTGATTCAGGATAGCCAGGAAGCCGTACCTTCGGCGGGTAGCAGGCCATCGTTTGATCGTACCTGTTATAACTGTGGAGAACCTGGCATATGAGGAAAAATTGTCCCCATCTGCGTATGTCAAATTCCGCGCAGCAGTAGACTAGAGCAGTGGTACCCGTGGGAAATGATAATAATGGTCGAGGGCGTACACAAGGTGGGCGGGAGGAAATCAGCAAAGTCGTGGAGCTAGGGGAAATGGTAACACAGACATAGGTACAATGCAACCAGGTAGGAAAGTCTTCCATCATGATGACAGGGCTCAGTGTTACGCCTTTCTGGGTAAGACAGAGGCAGAGGCATCTGACGCGGTGATCACAAGTACTATTCTTGTCTGTGACCGAATGGCTAGTGTTTTATTTGATCCGGGTTCTACTTATTCTTATCTATCCGTGCGATTTGCCTCAGAGTTTAATATGATTTGTGATATACTTGATTCCCCCATCCATGTTTCTACCCCAATTAGAAAGTCTTTCTTAGTCACCCATATCTATCGTGCTTGTCCTATTTTGTTTATAGGTTTTTAGACTTGGGCTGATTTGGTGATTTTGGATATTACTGACTTTGATATAATCTTAGGCATGATTTGGTTGTCCCCCTATTATGTTGTGCTTAATTGTAATACTAAGTCTGTAACTCTAGAGATCTAAGGTAGGGAAAAGTTAGAGTAGGAAGAGGTGTACAAGCCTAAGCAAGCTACGATCATATCCTCCATTCGGGATAGGAAACTGGTAGGGAAAGATTGTTTTACTTATTTTGCTCATATTAGGGATGTTGAGGTGAAGTTTCCCTCTATTGAGTCTATTACCGTGGTGTCAGAATTTAGAGAAATGTCTCCTACTGATTTGCTTGGTATGCCTCTAGATAGAGATATAGATTTCTGCATTGACTTGGAACCTGGTACCTGCCCCATTTCTATTCCTCCATATCGCATGGCTCCGACAGAATTAAGAGTGCTTAAGGCCCAAATCCAAGAACTTCTTGATAAAGGATTTATTCGTCCTAGTGCTTCCCCATGGGGTGCTCTAGTCTTGTTTGTTAAGAAAAAGGATGGTAGTATGAGAATGTGCATAGATTATCGCAAATTAAATAGCGTCACCATTCAGAATAAGTACCCATTACCTCAAATAGATGATTTTTTTGACCAATTGCAAGGTGCATCAGTATTCTCTAAGATTGATCTAATGTCTGGTTACCATCAGTTAAAGATTAGGCCTGGGGATGTGCCCAAGACAATGTTTAGAACCCGCTATAGGCACTATGAGTTTCTAGTTATCTCGTTTGGGTTGACTAATGCCCTCGAAGATTTCATGAGTTTGATGAATGGTGTGTTCAAAGCATTTCTTGATTCATTTGTTATAGTCTTTATTGATGACATATTGGTCAATTCAAAAAGTGAGGAAGAGCATGCCGACCATCTTCGTGTTGTTCTGGGTGTTCTTGGGAAACATAAATTGTATGTGAAATTTTCTAAGTGTGAATTTTGGTTAACTTCGGTTGCCTTTTTGGGGCATGTAGTTTCAAAGGAAGGGGTAATGGTAGATCCCCAAAAGATTAAGGGGGTTAGGAATTAGGTTCGGCCTAGCTCTATAACGGAAGTTAGAAGTTTTGTGGGGCTTGCTAGCTACTATCATCGATTTGTGAAAAACTTTGCTTCTATTGCCACACATCCAACAAATTTGACCAAAAGGGAGTAACTTTTGAATGGACTGAAAGATGTGAAAAGAGCTTTCAAAAGCTCAAGACTCTCCTAACCACAACACCTATTCTAGCATTACCGGTGGAATGTAATGATTTTATAGTGTATTGTGATGCTTCACATTCAGGTTTGGATGTGGTGTTGATGCAAGATTAGAATGTCGTAGACTACGCATCGCGACAATTAAAGGTGCATGAGAGGAATTATCCAACATATGATTTCGAGTTGGTAGCGGTAGTGTTTGCTCTTAAGATCTGGCGACATTATCTTTATGGTGTTAAGTGTGAAGTATTTACTGACCATCACAGTTTACAATATGTGTTCACCCAAAAGGATCTGAATTTGAGATTAAAAAGGTGGATTGAGTTACTCAAGGATTACGATGTGACCATCCAATACAATCCAGGTAAGGCTAATATAGTGGCGGACACATTAAGTCGAAAGGCGGTGAGTATGGGTAGTTTAGATTGCTTGAGTGCATCTAAGCGACCTTTGGCTAAGGAAATCCAGACCTTGGAGTCTATCTTCATACAGTTGGGCATCTAAAAAAAAGGTGGAGTGTTAGCTAGCATTGAGATTAGGGCCATATTCATTGAGAAGATCAAGGCTAAATAGTTCGAGGATGAAAATTTGAACGAGCTTAAGAAGAAGACTGTGATTGGTAAGGCACAAGAGACCACTCTTGATGCGGAAGGTGTGCTCACTTTTAAGGGTAGGATTTGTGTTCCTCGAGTTGATGACTTGATTTAAAAATTGTTGACAGAATCCCATGGTTTGAGGTATTCCATTCATTTGGGTGTGACTAAGATGTACCGAGACTTGAAGCGAATTTATTGGTGGCCGAGCATGAAGAAAAACTTAGCGGAGTTTGTGGCTAAGTGTCAAAATTGCCAACAAGTTAAGTATGAACATCAAAGGCATGCAGGTTTGCTTCAGAGAATGCCAATTTCGGAATAGAAGTGGGAAAATATAGCCATGGATTTTGTGGTTGGTCTTCCCAAGACCTTGGGAAGGCTTGATTCTATTTGGGTAGTGGTTGATAGATTGACTAAGTCAACCCATTTTATTCCAGTCAGAATAGATTATAATGCTGAACAATTGGCTAAGGTATATGTGAAGGAGATAGTGAGGTTGCATGGGGTGCCCCTTTCTATCATCTCAGGTCGTGGTACGCAGTTCACCTCTAAGTTTTGGAGGAAGTTAAATGAGGAATTGGGCACACAACTCAATTTTAGTATAACTTTCCATCCGCAGATGGACGGGCAGTCAGAGAGGACTATTCAAGTGTTAGAAGACATGTTGAGGGCGTGTGTGATTGATTTTGGAGAGCATTGTGATAAGTTCTTACCTTTGTGTAAGTTCTTCTATAATAATAGTTATCACTCCAACATTGATTGGCGCCGTTTGAGGCATTATATGGGAGGGTATGTAGATCACCCATAGGATGGTTCGAGGCCGGAGATGTGAAACCTTTGGGGGTTGAGTTAGTGAAGGATGCTCAAGATAAGGTGAGGAGTATTCAAGCTAAGCTTCTAGCAGCCCAAAGTAGACAGAAGAAGTATGCGGATCATAAGGTAAGAGACATGACATTTAATACTAGTGAGAATGTTCTTCTTATTGTATCACCCATGGAAGGGGTGATGAGATTCGGCAAGAAGGGCAAACTAAGTCCGCGATACATTGGTTCCTTTGAGGTTCTTGAATGTGTAGGGCCAGTGGCTTATAGATTGACTTTATCTCCTAACCTATCGGGAGTTCATCCGTTATTTCATGTGTCCATGTTGAAGAGATATCATGTTGACGGAGATTACATCATTAAATGGGACTAAACTGTGTTAAACAAAGACCTCATATATGAGGAGGAACCAGTTGGAATTCTTGATCATGATGTCTGAAAACTGAGGACCAAAGAGATTAAGTCTGTGAAAGTTCAATGGAAGCATTGTCTAGTTGAGGAAGCTACTTGGGAAACTGAGAAGGACATGGGAGACAAGTATCCCCAGTTGTTCATCGATTCAGGTACTCCTTTACTCTAACTTTAGCCCTTTTTTCCTAGTTTGTCACTCGAGGACGAGTGATGGGTAAATTGGTATCTATTGTAACGACTGGTTTTCATCATTATAAAAAAGCCAATGGGGAAAAGTTTTGGGCTGAAAAACTTTTTGGTAGTATCTGGAAATTTCCCAACCTAGTCTAGATTTGGATGAAATCGGAGTCAGTAAGATCTAGGAAAATCTGGTAACAATTGGGTAATTTAATTGTGATTTTAATCACATGAGTAGATGGCTAAGAAGTTAAGGAACCCGTACAACTTTACGGAATTTAATTCGGGCGAGTAGAACTCCCGAAATCTATCTTAGCGTGAGAGGGTAGTTTCTGAGTATCATGGGACGAAGGTGTGATGTGAAATGGGGATTTGGAATTCTTAAATTTGCTCATTATTTCCGTGCAAGTCGGAGATGTGGGATTTTCCCGCCAAGGTGGGGCCGCTGTGGAGGGACTTGGGCCGCCATAGCAGGACAGACGCGACTTAAGTCAGAAATAAACCCCAAAAATGTTTTATTATGCACTTTTCGACTTTGAGAGCTAAGGAACGACCCCATGTGTTTTCTTGAGTGTTTTCCACCATGCTTGAGGTTAAAGGTAAGGTTTTCACTCCCCGAATCTATTTTTTGATCGGTAGAACTTAGTTTCTTGGGTGATTATTATTGGGGAAGGGTTTTGGAACTGTTTGGATGGTGGGAAAATCCCTAATTGGGGTATTGGGATCATGAGTTTGATCTAGGGTTGATAATGGTTACTTTAATCTGGGTAATTAGACATTGTTTATTGATTCCTGTGTTATAATTATTGTTTGTAGACCAAGAACAAGCTGAAAGAATCCAAAAAGGAGGAATCAAGCTTATTAGGGGATTCGAGCTTTGTTTGAGGTAGGTGATGATTGTGATTTCATATTGTGTTATGTATGTTTGTTCTTTCTTTATTATAATACATGTATGTATGCGAATGTTGTATTATTGATCACACTAATTGTAAAAGAGGATAGATGAATGCCATGAATCATGACTTGATTGTATGATTTGAGAATATACTTGTGATTGTGATTGTGGCTTGTTGAATGGATCGGGTGTTGCGTTCTGACACACTAATTGGGATCGGTTGCCACGTTCCGCCATAAACATGGGATCGATTGCCACATTCCGCCATAAACATTAGATCGGGTACCATGTATCGGTACACTAACAGTTTGGGTATGGGTTCCATGAGAGGACCATTGACTTGACATAACTGATATCTTGAGAATTGTGAAATTGTACGTTGTTCGTAAGTAATGTTAATATTGTATATGTTCGGTGTATGCATGTTATTATTATGTTGTAATGACTTATGTATGTTGCACTTTGTGGGATAGCCGCGTGATCCTACCAGTACACTGTGGTTGTTTTTTGATACTGCACTTGGTCTTTCTTTGTTGAGTACAGGGCATCTTCAGGCGGCTATTGACAGACCTCGTCTAGAAGATCAGTGATCGCCGATCGAATTCAAGGGGGAGCCAGTTCTTCCAGGCTGCCTTGAGTTCTCCTTTTGTTTAGTCCATCTTTTCGGACTTAGACTAGTTCATTAGATATTCCTTTGTTTATTTTGGGTTGTACCCATTTTCTTTAGACTATGGTTCCCTGTTAGAAGTTTTGGTACATTGACTTTCAGGTTCTAGGCGTTATTTTCCGCATTTGTTTTGTTAGACTTTTGGAGTTTATGGGAACTCTATTTCTTTTCCTTTAGCATTTAAATCTGCTTCCGTATCTTTAAATGCTTAGTTTGATGTTAGTTGGTTATTACTTATGGTTCTCCCACCGGAGGGTTAGGGTGGGTGCCAATCACGATGGTCTGGGTCGTGACATCCATCCTTGGCATAGACTAGGTCCCATTGTAGTTTCTTAGGCATAGCGATAGGAACTCAATCCTGGATTTCCTTTCTATGGTCTATATGTATTTCACTTAAACTTGCAAGTGTTTGGAGGTTTCCACAATACATTGTACTAGTGTAATATTGGTTTGTGTCTCCTTAGTCTATCCACTGTGTTAGATCACTGATAAGTGATATATTTACACTCATTTGAGACCTTTTTAGTTCAACTATTAGTGTACTCAATGCCTAATTATGTCATATTCTTATAATATTTTGATGATTTGCAACTATGAAGGCTAAGGGACAAGACAATGATGAATACTTGAAAGAATGGCCAAAAACAGGGAAAGAAGTGTAGACTCCACACTGGTAGTCGCCTAATCAGAAGAGTGGATCGCCCAAATAGCCTGACCTCGCCTAAAGTGACAATGCTCACAATTGAAGATGTTAAAAGCAGCTCGGCAAACTAATGAACACAACGACTACTCGCCGAAAGATATGGGCGAAGTGAATGACCATCGCCGAAGGTGAAAAGACTTGGATGAAATATGAAGGCTTAAAAGGTGGTACTTGGTGATCCACCGAATGTGAAAGGAAGAGTCAAACGAGTTCACCGACTGAGGTTCAAATACCTGAAGCCTGAATCAAGATAAAGGTGAACTAAGTAGTAGACGAAGATCCACCAAATAGTCTTGGCGAGCTCGACTAACGTCACCGAATTGGGCGCGCAATGAATTTTGGGCCAGATTTTGCATTCCTATAATTACCCAAAGGAGAGAAAAAATGTATCAGATTATAGAATAGAATTTTAGTTCCTAACTTTGTATGAGTTTTTAGAGAGAAGTATTCTTAGGTTTGGGATTTTAACTTTCACTCTTGGATTTTACAATTTGAAGTGGAAATCAAAGTGGGTGTTGATTATAACGGCTTAATTTCACCACATCCATGACTGCCTTCATGATAAGTATAATTTCTTTACTTTTTGTGATGTGTGGCTAAAACCCCAATTCTAGTGATGCAATTTTGAGGTTAGGTGTTGATTTAATGTAGTGGATATTGTGTTGGGGTACACCCTAGATGTAACAAGGCACATAGAACCTCGAAAGACACTATGTAAGCTACTTAACATATCATAACATAAAGCATTAGAACAATAAGAGTAAAAACTCATTTCAAGTCCAAAATTTTCATGAAGGAAAGAGGAAGTCTAGACTTGTCTCAATATAGTCATCTATTACAATACTTGAATCAAATAGGGTCACAACCCTTACAACATAATCCGAAAAGGAAATACAAGAAAGGAGCTACAAATGAAACATCCGTCCTCGAATCTTGAGGACTCACCACAATCTAGGAGAATAGTCGAATCCAAGCTTGAACCAAATGATGTCCGCCTTAAGAACCAGACCCTACACTTGGGAAAGTATAGGAAAATATTGGTTAGTACAAAATTCACCAAGTATGATAGCCATGCATAAAATCACGAAAACATGCTAAAAGGGACATTTTAGTTGAATGCATGCAATTTGCTAAGTTAAAGTATCATTTTGAAGATAACGGAGAAGCATAAGTCATAAGCATAGTCAACTCATAAATTATCATATCTTAAAAGGAACATATCATACATACCCTCAAATCATACTTGTGCAATGCATGGATAAGATCCCATAATCCCACCCATACTAAGTAAAGCTTCTTGAGTAACTATAGTTCATAACTCATATTCTTGTTCATACTATCATAATGGGGAATAAGCTTTAACTGACATAGACCATGTGAGCTTACCATGGAACCCGTTGTCTACCCTACACCAAAAAAAGGTTATCCTACTTGCCTAAGGTAGAACCATACTCTTAGCTTAGGTGGATCCACTAGCTAAATACCTATGAGGGCACATAGTTATGGGATAAGGAGATTGCTACTAGAAACCCGAACTCAACTATGGTAGAAGGTTTCCATCTCATGAGATACATACTTTGGGAACCCGGACTCAACTAAGGTAAAAGGAACCCATTTTTGAAAGCCAGACTCAACTAGTGTTAAAGCTTTCAAGGGGAAGCCAGACTCAACTATCGTATAAGCTTCCTTCTCATATTCATATCCACTTGGTGCTAAGCATTAATTCCCATATATTATCTATTAAGTCTTGACTTAAGTTCATATTCATGGAAGAATGTCTTGACACTCAATCCAACATAATTCATACTATAACTCATAGATTATATAGGTGAGAATAGCCTTTCAACCTTAGAATCATCATATTGTGAGAGAACCTTTCACATCATATCATATTCATACATAAGTGTGCACATGAGGATAATCCTCCAACAACACAACAGCTAGATCATAATCATATTCACTTTACTCTCAAAGTGTTCTTTAAGCATATTCATAATTCTCATAATCATGCATAATTCTCATACTTCACCCCTTCAAGGACCATAGATCATATTCAAAAAACCCACATCACAAGTTCATAATTGAGGATTATGAGGGTTTCATGGGTTCTTGGGGGAATTCAACATAAAAAAACATAGGAAATCATCAATTTATGCCTAATATATCATGAATCAATCATTAGAAATGTTTTTGAAAGAAAACCATGAGATTGATGTCAAACCCTAACTTTTGGGGAAATCACTAGTTTTGAAATTGAATTTGGAGGGACTCCATGGATGAAGACTATCCACGGATGAAGGACTACCATACCTTAGCAATGGAATCCAAAGAAATTGAGTAGAGAATCTAGCTTCATAAACTGTAGATTCAACTTCCTTCTTCTTCTTCTTATTTCTTGAAGTTCTAGAGAGAGAATTTTTGGAGAAGAGATGAGCTTTGGGGAAATATTTTGGTGTTTGGGAATTATGACTTAGTCTAGGTGAATTTGACTGAAAAATGACTTATATAGGTGTATAAAACTAAGGCAAAACAACCTCACTTAATACCCATCTAAGAAGGAACTTCCCAAAATAACCCTCGCTTAAAGTGAGCTGCTAGGGACCACGTGGGGCTCCACGTGCGGTGGTAATGACCATGATCCATGGTCCCATCTGTGGTCTTGAGGCAGTGGCATGGAAACAATTTCCTTTAGCTCACAAGCCCAAGGCATCTTCAGAAGGGGCTCCATGAGTCGTGGAGCAAACCACGAGCCGCGGTTCCTCTCGTGGACCTTGAGGAAGTGGCTAAGCCACTTTTCCATCAATCCTAAACCACTAAGGCATGATCGAGGCCACTCCCACGAGCCGTGAAGTGGCTTGTGTGGAGGAGCCAATTTGGGGCAGCCTTGAGGAGGCTACTGCCTCCACCTCCACGAGTGGCACCATGACTCGTGGTGACCACCACTGGTCGTGAAGGCCCTCATGGTCTTGGGGCAGTGCCTTGGAAAGGCTTGGGCAGCCTTGGCCCTTGGCCCTTTGCCCTTGGCCCTAGGCCACCTCCATGACTCTAACCCTCAAGCGTAGCTCTAGTTTAGCCTACTAGTTTCCGAGGTGTTACATGTTGATTCATGGATTTAGACTAATTAGAATGAGGTTAATTCATGGGTTAAGGTTGAAAACTTAATCCTAGTTTTGATCTTTGATTGATTGTTGAAAGAGATCAATTGGAGTGAGTAATTAGTCTATTACATGCAATTTAGATTTGATGTCTATGGTTTGCTTGAAAAAGAAATTATGGGTTGGATCTATTTGCTCACATACGCTCGAAAGAGAGATTTTGTAAGGTAATGGATTGATTTGTAATTCACATAGATGAGACCAAAAAGAGATTCTATGAATATGAAATCGAAAGAAAATTAGTGTCATTAAAGATGACCCAACCTATCCATGATTGTTTAGCACTATTGAGCAACACAATTACCCCTATGTAGCATCAATTCGAATCCTCACACCCCTAGATTGTTTCCTAATTGTTTGAATTTTTGAAATTTTGGTTTAATTGCGACTCTTGATATAAAAATCATTTTTCATAAATTTGGTGGAATCATCCACTCATTGTTCTTAATTGCTACAAACGAATTGATTTACAATCTCAATTTCTTGATAGAATTCTCTACACTATATCACTCTCTATGGGATTCGACTCCAACTCTTTGTCGGGTATTTTTATTAATGATGACCTGCTTATTCTATTAATGGTTTTGAGGATAATTTGATCCTTATAAAATATGGTGCCGCTGTCGGGGAGTGATGGTTTAGAATTCCATTTGAGAAATTAGTTTGTAAATTTGTATAGTTGTAGTAGATTATTGCTTGGTGTGGTGGTTTACTGATTTGCAGGTATAAATCATGAGTGCTTATGGTAGTTACAAGGATAGTCACTACGAGAAAAATGAGAACTTGGGTGACTTGAATGATATGCACATGAACGTCTTTTAAACCACGGGAGCCATCCGGTTACCTCCTACAGTAGGGAGGGTAATTTTCCATATAGCCGGAACAATGCTACAATTGCTCTAATTGAGAGAAATATTTGGGAGTTTAGCTCATGAGCACCTTCAAATTTTTATGGATATATGTGGGCCATTCGTGTTGAAGAACATCTCACAAGAGTCCATAAGGTTGACATTATTCCCATTCTCTTTGAAGGGGGAAGCCACAAAATGGTTGAAAAAATTACCAAATGATTCTATCACTTCTTAGGAGGAGTTGACTGAAGCTTTCTTAGATAGATTCTTTCCTCCCTCGAAAATGGTAATGCTTAGGGACAACATCAAAATTTTTAAAAGAGTGGAGGGTGAACCACTACATGAGACATTGTTGTGGTTTCATAAATTGCTTCTACAATATCCAACACATGGTGTACCAGCCAATTTGTTGATGTAATACTTTTATTGTAGCTCTGATTCAGTCAACAAGGGTTTGGTTGATCAACTTATTCAAGGTAGGCTTATGCGACAACTATTCGATGTAGTAACGATGTTGCTAGATGATATGACAAAAGTCAATCGAGCATGGCATACTAGAGAGGATCAAGTATCCTCTCAACAATGGGAATGAGCAAGGAACAAATGTAACAGGATCATGGGCGCGATGAAAACATGACTAAAATGATGACCTAACTTGACTTGCTATCTAAACATGTCATGGGAGGTGGACTTAAATCGGTGAATTTGGTTGGAACAAACGTTGGAAAATATACCCATAGGATGCCAAATTTGAGGCATTATACAATGAGAAAGTACAATACTTGGGGAACCAAATGGGGGGTTCTCATCCTAACTACCTAAGATAGGGTATCGAGACAATGGATGGATAGATTGGAGAGATTGAGGTGGCAATTGGAGATATGCGGAAGCTGAAAAAGATAGGTATGTCTTGCCTCATGATCGTTCTAAATCAAAGGAACCAACTAGAGATGGAAATTGCACCAATGAAATGCTTACAAGGATCTTCAACAAGGTTGAAATATTCGACAAGGTGTTGAAAGAATTAAAAAAATGATTTCTCCACCTTAACTCAAATGGTGACCTCTCATTTAGTGTCAATTAAACAACTCAAAACCTAACTGTGTCAACTCTCCACTCATTTCAATCCAAGGTAAAAGGAAACGTTGCCTAGTGACACTGTCCCAAATCCCAAAAATAATGGTTGTTGAGTAAGAATTGTGTCGTGCTACAACATTAAATAAGGCGCTTCTTGGGAGGCAACCCATGTTTAGTTTATTGCTTTTAATAGCATGTGTTGTGAGTGGATGTTGAAAAATTCAAAATGTTGAGAAAGGTAATTTAGGTGATGCTAAAACCATGTCGTTGATCCGTTGAATTCATTGTGCGAACTTCTTCAAGTTCGTTATATGTGCTGAAAAAATTGGAAAATGTGTACTGTCAACTTTGGCTATTTGAGCTCCAATCGGCGATCCATCGAAGTGGACTAAACGGACTCCATCGAGTTCCCCGATTCAACCTTGAGGTTTGGTATTGATTCAGGAAACATCATCGAGCTTGATCTCCTTCAGTGATTCGCTAAATACGTTCGGCGACATTTTTCACAGTCTGCCGAGTGGGTCTGAGTTAAATAGGCCTAGAGTCTTTTCATGTTCTAAAAGAAATCCTTTCATGCTTTTGAGCTCCTTATCTTCCTAAACCCCCATACATTGTTTTGGTGCGTTTGTGACCTCTTTTGTGTTATTTTACTTGCTTGGAGTATGGTGAAGTGCTTGCATCTCTATCCCAAACCTATTCCCCTCGATTTTGTGCTTTGCTATCATCACTGAGGTTGCTTTTTGAGTTCTATATTATTATTTGTGCTAGAATATGATGCTTTTGATATGGGTTTAGTAGTGTTAATGATATATTGTTTTTAATTTTTATTGATAGTTTTAAATACATCATATTGAATTGTGCCCATGAGTTAGGATAGTTGATATTGAGCCTGAACTTTCTAAAATTGTTTGCGAAGGTTAAAATTTGAAGTTGAATCCTAAATTGGACTAGGTCTTACCTTAATTATTTGTGGGCGGAGTCTTATTAGCCCATTGTTGTCCTGAAGACTTGTATTTTCCCAATCCTAGATAGAGCGATGACTTTCTTAAGGGCAAATAGTTAATTTGGGCAATACTTTCTGTAATTTGGGGGAAGTCTGAGTACCCATGAGTAGAAAAACATGTGGGTAGACTTAAAAAAAATGGGAATTTGGTATTATTGCATATTAGTGTTGATGTTTAAAAATAGGCACTCGACTAAAAATTATATATTCGGTTGGCTTGTCTTAGGTCACTAAGGTGATTAGGCGAATTGTTGAATAAGTCCCAGAACGGCTTATGTGCTTGAATATGTGACTTGGGTACTACTCTTTCGGCGGGCATATCTTAGCTTGCCGAAACCCACTCAGTGTATCACCAAGTGGAAGTGGACATCGCCATTTATGCTTGTTCCTTTTAATATTTGCACTGTGACTTTCGGCAGACTTGTTTGAGTCCACCAAAACCAATTCGGCTAATTGCCGAGTTGGAGATGACTTCCGCCCTTCATGCCTGAGTTAAATTGAATTATGGTCTTTCAACTTCGGCAAGCTCACCTAAGCTCGCCTAACCTATTATGTGAATTGTCTTCCTACTACACAAGCCTCAGAACCTAATTTTAAACTGTGTTTCTTTTGAGTTTGATTTAAACTAACCTTCACTGAATTTGTGTTTGAATCATGGTGCCTTGAAGGAAATGGCCAAAGCAAAAGGCAAACAAGTAGTGGATTCTGATACAGAATCTAAGAGTGACTCTCTTCCTCTTCCTAAGAGAAACAAGAGGATCTTTATAAATGATCCTTTTGCACCATCTGAACAACAACAAACTACTCCGCGCTCTTCTACGCGCGTGAGTAAGAAATCAAAGCAAACAGTTGTGAGAAAGAGGACTGACATCAGGTCCAAGTTGCCACAAGACATTCAATCTCAGTCACTGGCCTCCCATGTTCTCCTAGCTATCGCTCCAAGGACCCTTAATAGGCTCAAAGCAGCCGGAGAACGTATAGTCCTTCAGGAGAGATGACTCTCCAGTCCTTAAGGAGAGATGACTCTCCACAGATGGGCTAATGAGTGACTACCCATCCATCTAGGATATGATCAAGTTTTATGGTTTTGAGAAGTTCACAAAGCTTCGACTTCCTAATGTTTCGACATGGGTTTTAGAGTTCTATGTGGCTTATGCAGAAGCCTTGCCCAAGAAGAGAAAGAGAACAATCTAGAAACCATTAGATGAAGTCCAAGTTCGTGAAAAAATAGTACCATTTCATAGAGGCAAGATAAATAAGATATTGGGCACAAAAGGTGACAATAAAGGTTATTACACGCTCCGGATAAATCAAGGCCTAGAGGCACTAAAGGGGTGGCTGGCCTCTTTTATCTCTGATATCTCCCTGCCATGGATAGTTAAGGGAGAGAGGATAGAAAATAAGGAAATAAACGTCACCTGTAGATAGTGGTTCGGGTTCATTAGTAGAACTATTAAGCCATCCATATATGAGTCCATTATCCAACTTTCATATTAGTTGGCAGTATCATGGATCAAACTAAGATCAATGTGGGTGGGCTCATTGTTGAAGAGATGTTGATGAGGGCTCTTCAGGATGTCATGACCCAGGAGCACCCCCTAAATGTAACATAGCATACAAGACCCTGAGAGGCCTCATATAAGCCACTTAGCTTTCATAGTCAAGATATTAGAAAATCAATAAGATTTAAAACATTTCAACCATAACCAAATTTTATATAGTGAAGCGGAAGTCTAGTACACTTGTCTCAAAAACCATCAAATACAATAGAATCTTGGGACACAACCCATAAAACATTGTTCAAAACTCAAATGAAAAGAACATAAGAAAAGTAGTGGCCAAATCCTCGGATGCTACGAGGACTCACCAATCTTCAACTTTGCCTCTACTATGGATCCCAGCCACGGAGATGAGAATCGGGAACGTCAGATACTACATTTGGATAAGAAATGTAGGCAAAAGTATGCGTTAGTACAAAGATGTACTAAATATGATAACTTGCATAAACATAACATAAGAGATAGACAACATAAGTCATAAATCATAATCAATGCACATAATAGATAATTTCAACATATAAGGGGTACTTCTTAAAGTAACCTCAATTCATACTTAATCAAGACATGGGTAATCCGCCACTTGTCTTACTCATCATATAAGGTAAACTCAAGAAAAAAACCAAGCTCATCACCTATCATAACATATCCCAGCTTATCTTTTTAAAACATGGGGAATCGTCTCTTGGCTTACTATAAAGAAACATGGTAATCGCCTCTAGCCCTTCTTACCTTGGGATCATGGGTAGTCTCATCTAGTCCCTCTTACTATAGGATCATGGGTAGTCATCTCTTGTCCAACATACTTTAGGATCATGGGTAGTCGCCTCTTGTCCTTTCATCATGTGACATGGGTAGTCGCCTCTTGTCTTTTTATCATATGACGTGAGTATTCGCCTCTATTCTCTTACATAGGATCATGGATATTCGCCTCTACTCCGACTCAAAGGAATATGGGAAATCGCCTCACATTCTTCTCATTAGAGGTCAATCGTAATTGCCTCTAGCTTCATCTCATTTTAATAATTCCTAAGCTTAGATTCATTTTAAGTGAGCAATCCTTTCAACCTAGAATCATTCAATGTGAGAAAGCTTTTCACATTCATACATAAGAAGATCATGTGGGAAAATCCCTTCCACAACAATTACATCAATATTCAACAATTCATAACATATGCTTCACTCTCAAAGAAATTCACCTCATAATCATGACATATGCTTCAATCTCAAAACAATACATATCACATCTTATTTATCCTATAAGAATGCACATAAATCCATAAATTCACCTTTTATAGAGTAAAACCTATTTATATTCATATTATACTAGAAACATGGGTTAAACATGGGTACATGGGAATTCATCATAAAAGCATTTAATCCTCTCAATTCATGCATAATAAATCATAATTTAATCAATTGAATTAACATTCATAAAGACCCACAACTTAGAAGAAAACCTAACTCAAATTGGGGAATTTCTACTTTTCAATTGGAGAACTTAGGGGATCCATGGATGCAATGATTCAATGGATGAAAAGCTATCATACCTTGCTATCAAAGCCCACAAACAATTGGAGAATGGAGACTTGACCTTGAACCCTAGCTTGAATCTTCTTCTTCAAAGTTCAAGAGAGAGAAATATCTTAGAGAGGAAGTTCTTCTTTTAGAATTTTAGGAGAATGACTTGAATGAATTAATTTGGGGGTTAGAATCACTTATATAGGGGTCTTAGGCATAGGAAAAATGATGTAGTATAGGGATAAAATAATTAGTAAAAGACCCAACTATCCCTAAAATAACCACCGACCCTACCACTCACGGGACATGACTGACGGACCGTAGACAGACCGATGGTCCGTCTTGCACAATCGTTACTGGATACTGAAACATGGATTTTGGGGTCTTGGAACCACAGACCCTAAACCACGGACCGTGGACCTACCGACGGTCCGTTGGTCCAGGTCATGGTTCGGCAGTTTCTGTGTGCCCATACAAGGACCAGACCTATGGTCCGTGACTTCACGGGACGTGGTTGGACTCCATCAATGGCACCTGGAAGTCTAGAAAACTTGCTATGCTGCCCTTTCTCGAATCCAAGGTGTTACATTATCTCCCCTACGGGATCATTCGTCCTCGAATGAGATTCAAGACACCACAAAACGAAAAGGACTCTAAACTAGCAACCTATCATGCATGCAATTTCATCTAAATGCACACAACCAATGAGGAACTTCGACTCCATGGTAGAACATATTCAAAGCATCATAAGGAAGATAAGAACTAGACCTAGAAACCCAATATGCATGCAGTTACAAGATTACTCATATCCGAGGAGGAAATACCATATCCAATCTAAAAGCATGCTCATAGCATCATATCATGAAATCCATATGCAACTCATACACAAATGCATATATCCGATAAGGAAACATCAACTCCAAGCTAAAACATATTCAAAAATCCATCTCATGAAGTCTATAGGCAACTCATACTCAATGCGCATCAACATGAGGAAAATCAAACATATAAACTCATTTTCTTTCAAAATTTAAGTTTTTCATGAACATGCATAAAATGAGGAATCATGGGATTATCTATGACACATGACACCAAATCAGACAGTAAACAGAAAGGAATTTATTACCTCAAGCTAGAGTAGGAGTAGAAGGAAACCGATGAGGATATCGGGACATCATATCGGCCTCGTCCTCCCAAGCAGGACCCTCAACTAATTGATTTGTCCACAACACTTTCACGGAAGCAACTTCTTTGTTTCTCAACTTCTTAACTTGCCGATCTAAAATCTCAACCGGAACTTCTTCATAAGAAAGATTCTAATCAACTCCAAAACCTTCTAAGGGAACCATAGATGTCGGATCTCCAACACATTTCTTTAACATAGAGACATGAAAAACTGGATGCACCGATGCCAAATCATTAGGCAATTTAAGCTCATAAGAAACCTTACCAACACGTCTCAAAATCTGATATGGACCCACATAACGGGGACTAAGCTTTCCTTTCTTCCCAAATCTCATTACACCCTTCATGGATGAGATTTTCAAGTAGACTCAATTGTTAACATCAAACTCAAGATCTCTTTTTCTAGCATCGGCATGAGACTTTTGTCGACTTTGGACTGTTCTCAACCTTTCTCTAATAAGCCAGACTTTCTCCATAGCCTCATGAGGTAACTCGGGTCCTATCAAGGCAATTTCACCCACCTCAAACCAACCTATAGAATATCTACACCTCTTACCATAAAGAGACTCAAATGGAGCCATACCAATACTAAAGTGATAATTATTATTATAAGAAAACTCGATCAATGGCAAATGTTCATCCTAATTTCCCTTAAAATCAATCACACAAGTTCTCAACATGTCTTCATATGTTTGGATAGTACGCTCCGCTTGCCCATCGGTTTGTGGATGGAAAGCCGTGCTAAGCTTAACATGAGTACCAAGACCCTTTTGGAAGGATTTCCAAAACTGAGAAGTGAATTGAGTACCTCCATCGGAGATAATGGATAAGGGCACTCCACGCAACCCTACCATTTCTCTCAAATACAACTTAGCATAATCTTCTGCCGAATAAGAAACCTTGACTGGAATGAAATGAGCTGATTTTGTCATTTGGTCTACTATAACCCAAATCAAATCATATTGTTGCTGAGAACGAGGCAACCCTACTATGAAGTCCATATTCAAATCTTTGCACTTCCAAGTAGTAATACTAATATCTTGGGATAAACCTCTCGGTTTCTGATGCTCAACTTTCACTTGTTGGCAATTAGGACACTTAGCCACAAATCCCATAATATCCTTCTTTATCCCATTCCACCAATAGATCTCCCGCAAGTCACGGTACATCTTGGTGGCTCCTGGGTGAATGGAATACCAAGAACTGCGGGCTTCTGACAAGATTTGTTCCCTCAAGCCATCTACATTAGGAACACACAAATGACCTTGATAGCAAAGCACACTATCTCCCCCTTGTGAGAAAGACTCAACAGACTTTCTAGGCATCGACTCTTTCAATTCTACTAAGGTCAGATCAAGACATTGCTTGGCTTTCACATCCGTCACTAAAGACGATTTTGAACCATTTTGAACCAGAACATCATCCTTGGTGGAGTCCATTAACCGAACACTCAATCGGGCTATTCTATGCACATCTCGTACCAATTCTGTTTTACCATCCTCTATATAGGCAACACTACCCATTGATAATCAGCTAAGAGCATCCGCCACCACATTTGCCTTACCGGGGTGATAGAGAACACTCATGTCATAATCCTTAAGTAACTCAAGCCACCTTCTTTGGCAAAGATTTAGATATTTCTAATTAAACACATCTTGCAAACTCTTGTGGTTAGTAAACACATCTACATGCACATCGTACAAATAATACCTCCAAATCTTTAAGGCAAAAATAACCGCTGCTAGTTCAAGATCATGGGTAGGATAATTCTTGTCATGAACCTTAAGTTGCCTTGAAGCATAGGCAATAACCTTCCAGATACTCATTAACAACGGGGACAGACTCAAGAGTAGGGGTTTCAGAATCCATATTACATGCAACCCTTAGAAATCATTCGAAAACTGAAATATAACTACATAGGTTCTACAGTCAATAGAAGCATAACAAGAGTGCAACCAATCCATACCAAGGATAACATCAAAATCTAGCATATCAAGCTCTACCAAATTAACAAAAGTGAATCTATGTGCTAAAGAGACATGACACTTTCTATAGACCCTCTTAGCCATAACAGAATCACCAACAGGAGTAGAAACGAATAAAATGATCCAACAACACATTAGGAAGCACATCAAATATCGTAGCCACATATGGCGTCACAAAAGACAAGGTAGCATCGGGATCAATTAAAGCATAAACATCAAGTTGAAAGACTTTCAACATACCGGTAAACATATTGAGAGAACCCTCTTGTTCACCACGAGTCTGAAGTGCATAAAACCTATATTTCTTGGGAGCATTAGAACCCGAACCACTTGGACCAGATGACGAATATGGTTGTGCCCTACGACGATTATCTCCTTAATTTTTAGAAACTGAAGGACAATACCGTATCTTGTTTTCCATCTTACCACAACCAAAACAAGCATTAGAACCCACTAGACATTTACCCTCATGCTTTCTTCCACACTTGGCACAATTCGGCAATGAAGACCCATTACCACCTCCTTGAGATTTAGGGTTAGACACCCTATCTTTGTTGAACTTAGGAGCATTGGAGGAACCTTGCTCGGAAAACCTTTGTCGAAACCTAGGACGACCATGTCCATCGAACCTTAAATGAGAGAAATTACCATAACCGGTTCTAGTCCTCTTTGTCTCACTAGACCTTTCCTTACTCTTTAATCTGTTAGGCATGAACCATGAGAAGAGAAATATCCATGTCATGGACAAACATAACAATATGACATTCTTTCACCACCAATTTGGATAAACCCGAAACTAACTTGCTCATCCTTACCCTAGAGTCAACAACTCTAGAAGGAGCATACCTTGACAATTGAGTGAACCGCAGAGCATATTCCTTCGCACTCATGTTCCCTTGTCGGTGATTAATAAACTCAAGAAATTTTGCCCCCCTCATCTCAAGAGGAAAGAACCTATCAAGGAAAGAAGACTTGAACCTTTCCCGGGGACCCGCATCTTTCGGTCTTGCTTCCTTCCATTGGTTGAACCAAATTTGAGCAATACCTTTAAGTTCATAAACGACCAATTCCGCCTTTTCCACCGGAGTCACTCCCATAATAGTCAACACCTTGTAAACCTTGTCACACCCCTTTTTCGCACGGACGGCGAAAGGGTTTTTCCAATTTAAGTGATGGTATTGATTTAGGGATTATTTTATTTTTTCAGAGTCGCCACTTGGAATTGAGTTATGGTGTTCCAAGTTACCTTTTTGTTTAATCCCTAATCAAAAGAAAATGACTATTTAATATAGTCTGCAAACTAGAAATTCAGGTAAGAAATTCTGTTGACCGAGGGGAAGGTATTAGGCATCCCTCGAGTCCCGTGGTTCTAACACGATCGATTTTATTGACTTATACTTAAATTATGATTATTTTTTGGATAATTTGTGTCTATATGCCAAAATTTTCTTATCTTTTAATTGTTGAATTTTATTAGTCTTAAATCGGATGCATAACTGCATTCTCGATCTTGACATTTGGAGACATAACTGTCTTCCCCTCTTGAGTTCATCACGCTTAATAATATCAATTTACACTTATTGGTTTGAATTAACAAAAATTAATTATTAAATTTTTTTTGGATAAGGTGCGTCACCGCATCGTTGAGTTTCTTTTAAGTGTTTCAAAGAAAGATGTGTAACCACATTCTTAATTGAAATCGACCTTTGAAACGAGTCATATATTTTAATA
>JAJOOI010014575.1:0-43120 GCA_029582585.1 Solanum bukasovii
AGTCACCGGAAAGACGAATGGAACTATGCAAATCAAATCTGAGGAGTCACTGAAAAAGACACATGATGCTACGCAACTCAGATATGAGAAAATAGTTCGAAAAAATCCACGGTACTACACAAATTAAATATGAAAAGTAATCCAGAGAGATGCACGGTGCTACGCAAATCAGATATGCAAAAAAAAAAGGTACTCACCGGAAGGATGGCACGGTGCTACACAAATTATATATGAAAAAGTAGTCACCGGAATGATGGCACGGTGCTACAAAAATTAAATATGAAAAAAGTAGTCACCGGAATGATGGCACGGTGCTACAAAAATTAAATATGAAAAAGTAGTTACCAGAATGATGGCACGGTGCTACACAAATTAGATATAAGAAAGTAGTCACCGGAATGATGGCACGGTGCTACATAAATTATATATGAAAAAGTAGTCACCGAAAAGATGGAGCGGTGCTACACAAATACCAACGGATATGGGGTTGACACAAAACAGCCCTAGAAAGTCACCGAAAATTGATGCATGGTGACCTGTCTGACTAAGTTTCTTCCCTTGAACATGGGGTTCATGCATGTATCATTTGTCCTACTTTTATTAACATAATCATTGGCCAGACGGGCGGCATATATTGGTAATAGCCACCCGCCAGCAGCGGAAACTCTTTGATTTTCTACCAAGATCGTAGAGGCTCTGATACCATGTGAGAAATATAGGAAAAGAATATTATTGAATTGTTGTTGTGTCTACATTATTACATTGAGACCCTATTTATAGACACTACAATACAATCCTTTACCAAGTAGGATACTACTTACTATTCCTATTTCTATTCCTATTCAATTCTAAATAGGATTGTATAAACCTATTCCTATTCTACTATGATTGTATAAACCTATTCCTATTCTAATAGAATTGTATAAACCTATTCATATTCTAACAATCAATCAAGACAATCACTGGAAGGAAACTTGTCCAAGAGCTGATGACCCCTCTGTGTCATCCCTTTTCTAGTTGATCTTCACCATTTGACAATTTCTATGATGGTCATATGCATATATGAATCTCTACATAATTTTACTTGCAATGAAATATGTCATTAGTTTCAGACTGCACTATCTGCTAGTGAACTAGAACCAAAATCTTATGGGTCCTAAAATTCACCGGAATAATTGTCTAGGCTGAAGAGCCATGGACAGTCTACATAGTTCCATGTATGTATCATCTTTATACATTGGTACATTCATGTTATTTCACTACTATGTATGTATTTTCTTTATACTAACACAAGGTGATATTTATGTAAATTTTTACTATGGCCATAACTTCTGGAATTACTATTATCTGTGCATGGATATGACTTGTGACGTTCTTCCAGGTATGAGATTAAGGTGAGGGAGCAGCAGGAGTCCATAAGAAATCAGAGAAAATTACAGGTAAGATAACTAAACCTTCATATCGTTGAACTAGCCTACTCAAAATGCAGTAGGAAGGGGACACTCAAATCAACATGGTTGGCACCATATTTTTTATGTTCTCTTTTAAGGGAAAATGCATAAATTTCCCCTTGAACTTGTCCCGAAAAGTTAATTACACGCTCAAACTATCATAGTGACCTATTACACACCTATACTATTCAGTTTGAAATTAAAGTAAAAAAAGAAGAAGTTAGAATCCTCTTTTCCACCCCCCACACCTCTTCTTCTTCAAACCCCCACCCATTGTCCTCTTCTTCTTCATTCTTTATTTCATCACACTTCTTCATTTTTTATCACAATCTTAAAGCACAATTTTTTTTGATTCGCAATTAGGTTAATTCCCATAGATTTGTTAGTGAATAATTGTATTTTATCTAGAAAAATTTTGATTGATTGTTTCTATCTTTTTCATTTTTTTGGACTTTGTTAAAGTATTTTGGGAAAATGCATAAGTACCCCCCAGCCTATGCCCAAAATCCCTGAGACACACCTAACCTTTACTAAGGTTCTATTACCCTCTCGAACTTAATTTTTAATTAATTTTCTACCACTTTTCAGCCTACGTGGCACTATCCTTGAAAAAATTGTCAACACACGCTGGGCCCACAAGATAGTGCCACGTAGGCCGAAAAGGGGTAGAAAATTATATATAAAATAAGTTCGGGGGGTAATAGGACCTTAGTATAGGTTAAGTGTGTCTCAGGGATTTTGTGCATAGTCTGGGGGGTACTTATGCATTTTCCCAAGTATTTTTGGTTGTTAATCAATTTTTGGTTTTGGTGGTAATAGCAGCTTTATGGGTTTGGTGGTGATGGGTGGCGGGTGACAAACATTAAAAGAGGTAATTAAAGGTGGTGAAAAATAAAAAATCGATATTGATAATGGTGGTGGTGATATTTGGTGTTGGGTGACAAAGAAGAAGAAGAATTGAAGGTTATATAGTGGTGGTGAAGAACAAAATCAATAGTGAAGGTGGGGCCGGATATGATTTTCCGATGAAATGAGAATTGAAAATGGGTGGGATTAGTGATGAAGAAGATACAATTATTAGAGAATTAAATCAATTAATTAGGGATTAGTTAGAGTAGAATATAGTTAACAAAAGAAAAGTTAATTAATAAAGAAAAGAAAACAAAAAATTATAATTTATGACATGACGCTGACGTAGAGCTGATGTGGCAGCGAGTATAATACATCACATAATGTGATAGTGGTGTTACACGTCTCGGGGTGGTAATAAATTCACTTTTGAGTAGTTAAGGTGTGTAATAGGTCATCATGATAATTTAAGCGTGTAACTGACTTTTCGGGACAAGTTCAGGGGGAATCTATGCCTTTTCCCTTTCTTTTAAATGTCCTAATCTAAAATGATATCCATATGGAACATACCTATATGTTCCACAAGTTCAAGTAGCTTACATGTATCTACCTGCTGATCATCTAATATATACCATCACTACTGCAAACCTTTCATACTGATAGTGTCTGTGACACATAAGTAAATGTCGAGGAAATGGTTTAACACAACCTTTTACAATTTGAATGGAAGAAAATGACCCTGCAAAGATCTCTTACGTGTAAAAACAAAGAATTATAGGTAGATTTGGCATAAAACTGAATTGTAATGAGCCACAAAACCAATTGACCCATATATGTTATAATTGTTTCCTGGGTTTACATAACATGACCAAGCTAATACAACATTTTTTATATGGTCATTTTAAGCCTTGTGATCTCTTAAATTTTCGTATCAGATCAAAAAGCACGAGGACAAGATATCTTGTTAATTTTCCTTATTAGACTTTATATTTACAATGACAGGTAGGTACTGGTGCTCGGTCAGAAAAAATTCGGACATACAACTACAAGGTAATTAAGCCATAATGCCTTGAACTGAAAAGTGTGTTATTCCCCAAAACAAACTTTTGGCATCCAATTAATGATTATGATGGTATAATATCCTACCACAATCTCAAACTGCAGTTTTGGTTCATAGAAACAAGTACTTTCACTGAATATGGAAAACTTTGAACGTTGTGTTTTTCCTGATTATTGCTTTAAAAGTGATGGTACAAGTGAAGCATACTCATGGTTCTGCATTCTTTTGAAATATTCTGACTGGTTCCTACAGTTCTCTTTTAGATTACCCACCCTTGTGCCCCATCTTTTCATCATTCTGATCTCTTTTCTCTGATGTTCACAGGACAATAGGGTCACTGATCATCGGCTAAAAATGAACTTTCCGCTCATGACGTTTCTTGAGGGTGACATCGAGACAGCTGTTCAGGTATGTTACTTTGCTAAGTAGCTATTTGGAACCCCTTGGGGGAGGGAATGGTAAGAATTCCCAATAAGACTGTCATGCTAATTTCATCTTTGTGCAGTCTTGTTCTACTTTGGAGCAACAAGAGTTACTGCAAGAACTTGCTGAATCTGCCAGTGCACCTGCTTGATAATTTGAGGCCTTTGTTTTCGCTAGAAGTTCTATTTTTTTTCCTTCGTGGAACACTTCTCACACAAATCCCGATGGGTCCTCGGATCAGCATTGTTTAAATGGACCGTAAGGATATCATTCTTGTTAGAATTGTTGTAAATCTAGGATCAGTACAAAAGAATGAGGAGATCTAGTGCTAACCAGGAGCTCTCTCAGATCCTTTTTTGGAACTTGGCTTCTAAATGTTACAGAACACTTCAACAAGAAGTTCATTATTGAAAATCAAAGTAGTCCTTGTGCATAATTTCTTCATCAATCTGAAAATCATTATAATGCTTGTGCATATTTCCCTCATTTTGAACGCTGATATTCTACGGATTTGATTCTTGGTTTCTTCTTCTTTGCCTTTTGTTTCCCATCTGTTTTCTTTCGTGATTCAATCTGTAAGGCTAATGTTATATTGTCATGAGGCTTTGGTCATGCCGACTACTATAGGTTAGCTATTTCTAGCTTCTATACTAGACCTTCCACTTTGATGTAGTTTTCGTTTGTATTGGTATTGAATAAACATATCAAACAAAGGCTAGCAGCGCAAGTCCTCCAGCCTGGGTAAAAAAAGGTGAACTCTATTATTCCTCTACCCTGCTGCTTTTTTCCTTCTCTTTTTATCACTATTCCCACCTAGTTCCTCGGCTTTGGTTGCTTGGTCCAGGATAGACCAACGGTTAGTAAGCAATGATCTAACGACCCTTTTATATAGGTTGGAGCTACCTTATTATTAGAGAAGTTTTTCCGCACTAGGGTTGACACCTAAATTTAGTCTTCAAGACACTATATCTTGAGAAAATCCTAGAGTGTATTAGTCCCTTCAGCGATAGGGGAGACTTTGTCATGTGTCCCATCTAATATGCAACACGAGAGGATATTTTTACAATTAAATCTGTAGTTTTAATCTATCTATGACCGATGCTTACTTGATTTTCATTTTTGTTTTATCATACTTACTAAAAGAATGCACTTTGAAATCAAACATTGCCCAAGTCGAATTGGCTAATAGTTGACAATCATTTGAAAGCAAATAAATTTACCACATACCATTGATATTCGGTAATGAGACAAATGGTGAGAAAGATGATATGAATGCTCCCGTAATTTGATTATCATTACAAAGCTAATGATATTGAATTAATTTAAATTTAATATGTAATCAATCCTTAAACTTATTACGAATATTCCATTACACGCTTGAACTAAACTTTATTTTAACTAAAATAAAATACCTCAACTTTTAATGAAGTGTTTCAATTAGATTACATACTCAACTTTCAAATTACTCTTCCGTTCCAATTTATGTGTTACCTTTTAGATTTTGAGATTCAAATAAGTTTTTTTTTTATTTTGAATTGTTAATAATTATGATTTCTAGTACTTTTTACTTAGTTTATAAACATATAAATTTCATTTCAAAAAAGTTAAAGATTCCATGAGTTAAATCTCGATCAAACTTAAGTTTCTTACTCTCAAAAAACAAAAAATATCATTGAACAAATTTTCAATCAAACTTAAACCTAACTCTAAAAAAACAAAAGTTGTCAGGACATCGAGCACCAGTGGCACCGTATAGCCGCAGTTTTCTTCAGTAGCTGCAACGTGTCGAATTCTCTAGTCAATCATCATCATCATCATCAGTGAATCCAACACTCGTCAAATCCTCCAAATGGCATGGAGGTTCGCACCATTTCTTCAACCTTCTCTCCTCACTATAAATATAAACCCCCAATTTTCCACCATTTTTGCTTCTGCAAAATCATCTTCTATGCTCAATAAATTCCTAATTTCTTCATCATCTTCCTCATTTCGGTACTTGTGTAAATCCACTAAGCCCTTTTTTCGTCAACCCATCCGTGTTCTTCCCATGGCTGAACAACAATCATCATCATTCAGTACTTCTTCACAGACCCATAAACATACCAATCGTCTCGCTTCTGAACATAGTCCTTACCTTCTTCAGCACGCTCATAATCCGGTACTAATTGGATTATTTTGAACAAAAATAGTTGAAATTGTTGATAGAATAGAAAATTTTATGCACTGATTTTTACTTTGTTTCATTATGGAAAGGTTGATTGGTATCCATGGGGTGAGGAAGCGTTTGCTGAAGCTCGTAAAAGAGATGTCCCAATCTTCTTATCAAGTCAGTGACTTTTTGTGTTTCGTTATATTAATGTTGGATTTATTTCAGTAATATTGACATATTTTATCTTCCATGTTGTATTTGGTTTGAAGTTGGTTACAGTACATGTCATTGGTGAGTTTTTTCGAATTTTTTACTTGGAAAGGTGCAAGAAATTAGTATAGTGGAAGACTAATGCTTTATTCATTGATAAGGTGTCATGTTATGGAAGTTGAATCTTTTGAAGATGAAGAGGTAGCCAAATTGCTAAATGATTGGTTCGTTAGCATTAAGGTGAATCTGAAAGTTTTGTTCATGCTAATTACATCTTGAGCTACATATATTTGGTTATCTGAATATTTGGAGAATAATAGACATTTTGTTACCTTTACTTGTATGTGGACAGGTTGATAGAGAGGAGCGTCCAGATGTTGATAAGGTAGAATTTTTTACTGAATCAATGCTCATATCGCATTTATAATTGATTCTCTTTTGAACTTGTTTCTTGGATTAAATCAAAATCATTCCAGTTGAACTTGCATTGCTATTATATCTTCATGTAGGGATAGCTTTCTAAACTATTTTGCATTCCCAACATTTTTCATCTCTTTTCTTTTTTCTATTTCTTTGGATTCACTTATTTAGATGTTCTTTCGAGTTTTAGCTAATCTTCTCTTTTGTTTAAGCTGTTGAAAGCTAGATCCATATGAGGTGTATAATGCATAGCTAATAATACCAGTCACTATTTAAATGAGTATAACAAATATAATCCCTTTAGTGGCCAAAGAAGGGTTACTATGAATCTTTTTCATGTACCCACACAACTAGCTAAGACCTCCCAGGTACGAAGAGTCCTCTCACTACCAACTAGTAGACATCAACTTGCAAGGTCTTTCCGGTATCAAGAACGAGGAAGAAACAAACAAATGGAAACAATAACTATATATGGCTCTTGGCCCTATATGATTACACGTGTGTTTATTGAGTTATGCTCAGTTTTGCTCTTGGTTATTTTTGGTAATCCTCATTGATAGTAACATGCTCTTTGGAAATAACTTGCTGCAATCACTTTCTTGGTTATCTGATGTGCAAACCGTGAAAGCATGAGTCTTTGCAACGTGATTAGATTGGCATTTTATTGACTAAGCTTGATTCCTCAGTGATTATTTGATTTTCAATTTGCCAATAGTGATGCTATCTGCGTTGAGTAGCTCAATTTTGATTCTCTCTCAGGTGTACATGACATATGTGCAAGCTTTATATGGTGGTGGTGGTTGGCCACTAAGTGCCTTCCTTTCACCTGATTTGAAGCCCTTGATGGGTGGGACTTATTTTCCTCCAGAAGACAAATATGGAAGGCCAGGATTTAAAACTATACTTAGGTGTGTTCATTCTGTACTTTCAGATTAAGTGGTTCAACATAAACTTCTGCTCAACTATAAGTATGAATGGCATTTTTCTTAAGCTCAATTGCTGTCGAGCAGCATCAATGTTCAATTCAAACTTCTGAGAATATTCCTGTGTACTTCATCATCATGCTTAGGAAAGTGATGGAAGCGTGGAATAGCAAGAGAGATACGCTTATCCAGAGTGGGGCGTTTGCAATAGAACAATTATCAGAAGCCTTGGCAGCAACTTCAACATCAAATAAGCTCTCAGATGAGGTTCCGCAAACCGCACTGCGTAAATGTGCTGATCATGTAAGATTTTCTGAAAATCTGTTGTTGAGTTTTCTTTGCATGTGGTGGCAACCTGGCTATTTGGAGTTAGAGCATGTTTGGATTGGCTTATTTAAGTGCTTTAAGCCTAAATAGCGTTTAAGCACTTTCGGAGTGTTTGGGTAAATTAAAAAGGTGCTTAGAAGCACTTGATTTTAAGCTAAAATGATAAAAATAAGCCAAAAGCTAAAAGCCAATCCCGACAGGCTCTTAGTTACGAGAAGAACCACAGTTGATGCTTGAGAGAGACCTTTTACCTTCTCCTGTCTTTTCTCTATTACTGCTATCCCTATCTTTTAAACTACTTCAGAATTCTTCAGATTACTCACAATAAATATTGCCCTTTTCTCTGTGGTAGTTAATCCTCAGTGTGGTAAGTCTCTCACTGACTTGATCATATGACATCTTTGCATGTTCCTGAAATTTGACCATCTGAATGCTAGTCTTAAGGATTTAATTACCTCGGTTCTCAAAATATGTGTTGTTGTTAATGATGGTCTAACTTCCTGCTACAGCTAGCAGAAAGCTATGATTCAAAATATGGTGGTTTTGGTTCTGCACCCAAGTTTCCCAGGCCAGTTGAGATGCAGCTGATGCTTTACAACTCAAAGAGGTCTGGAGAGACTGGAAACTCAGGTGAAGCCAAGAATGCTCTAAAAATGGTCTTATTCACTTTAGAATGCATGGCGAGGGGTGGTATCCATGATCATGTTGGCGGTGGTTTTCACAGATACAGTGTAGATGAATGCTGGCATGGTGAGCTAAATTGTTATGTATGTGTTCTGATATCAATTTTAAATCCAATTTTGTTGTTCAATTTATGAGTGTTCCTTTCCTGCTTCTTGCAGTTCCACATTTCGAGAAAATGTTATATGATCAAGGTCAACTTGTTAATGTCTATTTGGATGCCTTTAGTATCACAAAGGATGTGTATTATTCAAGTTTGTCTCGTGATATACTTGACTACCTGAGAAGGGATATGATTGGTCCAAGTGGTGAAATATATTCGGCTGAAGATGCTGATAGTTATGAATCTGAAGGTGCCTCACGGAAAAAGGAGGGTGCTTTCTATGTCTGGACTAGTACTGAGGTACTTATGACTTCTAATTGTTTTTACCAACAATTTTTTGAGAAGTAGTATCCTTTCTTGTTTTGTTGTTTAAATTTCGGGTATTCGCACATGTATAAATCATTGTTGGCTGATCATCTTCTTGACTATATATATGGAATAGTTGACCTCCAGCTTATATTGTGTCTTGACTCTTGATATCTAGCTCCATATGTTGCAAATCTTTATAGTTTGGAGAAAGCTGTGATATGGTTTTGGAAAATGACAATATGGTATAGCAATTTAGTAGTCAGCTTGACTCATGAAACAGGAACATTAAATTGTGAACTTAGAATCTGTGTTGTTCAATGAATTTGATTATTCTATAGAAATTTATACGCATTGATCTATAGTAGATTATCCGTGGGAAGTGTGTAAAATAAAATGCCATGGAAGGTCAACAACCCAGCCTACTTGTAAGTTGGAGACTGGGCACATCCAATTTTGATGCAAGGTCAGCTATATCTACATTTGCAGTGATCCTTCTTTTGAATCAGATTACAAATTATGTAATTCTACCAAGTAGCTCTTCTCGCCAAATAGGTTGCATAAATCCTGTTTATTCTCAACTGCTGTCATGGAAGGTGTCATTACTCCAAAAAGAGTCCAGTCATCAGACATGCTAAACAGTTGGATCAATGCTTAGCCCAATCTACATATAGGAAGACAGTTTTTAACAGAAATATAGTCTTGTAGGACATGGTTCCTTGCAGTTTAAAAAGTAAAATAAGGAAATGGAAGACCTACCAAGAGAACTATTTGTATGCCACAATTTTCTGCCAATGTTGAGCTTGAGTGCTTACTTTGACTTGGTTCCATCTTTCTGAAGGTTGACAACATAGTAGGCGAGCATGCAACACTCGTCAAGGATCACTACTATATAAAACCCTCGGGTAATTGTGATCTTTCAAGAAAGAGTGATCCACATAATGAATTCAAGGACAAAAACGTGCTAATAGAAAGAAGTGGTACCTCTGCAATGGCATCAAAACATGCTTTGCCTGTTGAGGAGTATCTTGATATCCTAGGGAATGCTCGCCGAAAACTTTTTGATGTGAGGTCGAAACGTCCCCGACCGCATCTGGATGATAAGGTATATTATTTTTAAGCAAGTGTGTATTTTATTTTCATTAGGTTTAGTGTGATGAGTTATCTATTCTTGTAGGTTATTGTATCATGGAATGGACTAGTGATTTCATCTCTGGCCAGGGCGTCAAAAATCCTGAAGGGAGAACCAGAGGGAACAAGATTCTACTTTCCAGTGACTGGCACCAATGTAAGATTTCAGAGCCACCTTTAAGTTTTAGAGATAGGTTAGTCTGATAAATCTGTGCACTTGTTTAGTCTCAGAAGACGTGGAAAATTGTAGACTGGTGGTGGTATTTTTTTGTTAAAAGCTCTTAATTTCAGTATGTTTAATGAAATACAGATCCTCATTGTCCTCCAACTCTGTGCATCTTAAACCAAAATCTGCGTCACTGGATTTGTCTATGTCCATTAGTTAACTTTTGTTGGTTACAAAGTCTCATTATTGCAAAGTATCTTGGCTACACGTTTAGTCAACTGGACGTCCTGGATTAAGTATTGTTGGTGGCAGTTACTTTTCTGTTGTCTGCTTAATTATTTTTCTTGTTATGTTCAGCCCAAGGAGTACATGGACGTCGCTGAGAAAGCAACATATTTTATTAGGAAACACCTTTATAATGAACAGACACGCAGGCTGCAGCATAGCTTCAGGAATGGTCCCTCGAAAGCACCTGGATTTCTAGATGATTATGCATTTTTTATAGCAGGTCTACTGGATCTTTATGAATTCGGCGGTTCAGTCTTCTGGTTGGGTTGGGCACTTGAACTTCAGGAGATACAGGTACGGAAAATTTAGGATCTTCTGGTGAATGGGACAAGTTCTTATTACTGTGAACTATTTCTTGCAGGACGAGTTATTTCTCGACAAAACCGGAGGAGGTTACTTTAACACAACTGGTGAAGATCCTTCTGTTCTTCTACGTGTGAAAGAAGATCATGATGGGGCTGAGCCTTCCGGGAATTCCGTTTCTGTGATTAATCTAGTGAGATTGGCCTCTATGGTTGCTGGTGAAAAATCAAAACTTTACAGAGAGACCGCAGAACATGTCCTGGTACGCCTATTGCCTTGAACTTTCTGCATCTTACATTGACTATATAATCCATGTATTGTTCCCAGTAGATTTTTAACCTTTGCGTTTAATAGGCGGTTTTTGAGAAGAGATTGAAAGATGCAGCTGTTGCTGTGCCACTGATGTGCTGTGCAGCAGATATGCTGGCTATTCCGTCCAGAAAGCAAGTAGTTATAGTCGGAGTAAAGTCTTCTGAGGAGTTTGAAAACATGGTTACTGCTGCTCATGCAGCATATGATCCTAACAAGACGGTAAGTACTTTGCTTGCAGTAGCTAAACCGTTCATATCACATTGTACATCTATGGATTTCGCGTCTGACTAGTACTGATTCTGAATAGGTGATTCACATTGATCCCAAGGATGCGGAAGAGGTGGCATTTTGGGAAGAAACTAATGGAAATATTGCTCTGATGGCGAAAAACAATGCTGCTGCGGACAAAGTGATAGCCCTTGTTTGCCAAAACTTCACATGTAGTCCTCCAGTCAGTGATCCAAAAGCTCTTGAATCGTTGCTCTCGCAGTAGATAAATTCCAAAAGTAGTTCAAGAGTGTGTACATAAAGTGGCAAAAAACAAACTGGAGAGACGGAGATCCGTCGTTGGTTATGTGTTGCAATAAGGCTCTTGCTATGGTGGTTATGAGTTCTTGTGGATCAACTGATCACTATACTGCAGTTCATTAGTTCAAAGTAATGTAGATGAAAGCTAGAAATAAAGGTCACTTGTGAGTTTAATGAATGTTTACACTTGTATAGTTAGGTCAATCCTGGTGTTGGAGAATATTAAGTTTATTATTTAACATTAACAGTTGGAATAAATGCAAAAGGTTGTGTTTATTTTGGGGGTTGGTTAGCGATAAGTTATTCATGTATTAAATTTTGTATAAATTATATCATGTTTTGTAACATTTTTTTTAACTATGTATAAGATAAATTCGATGTTTGGTTTGTAATTTAGGAATCTGTATAATTAATTAACTAATAACATGCATTAGTTAAGAGTCAATTTGTCTACTACCTCCGTCTACTTTTAATTGTCATAGTTTTTTTTTAGAGTCAAACTATAAAGACTTTTACTAACATTTTACTATGTATTTTTCATCATATCGATATGCAAAAAATTGCAATTTATAGTACTTTTTCTATAGTTTTTGAATATCTAATTATTTTTTTTAAAATATCGAATTAATGTAATCTAATTTAACTTTAAAAATTAGTCAAACTGACTTTCAGAAAATGTAACATGACAAATAAAAATGGACGGAGGAAGAATTATTTTATAGTACATGATAAAAAATAGAATAACTAATTTATGAATAAATAAATCATGTATAATTAATGTTGATTTTATATAAAATAATAATACATAGATTTTTTTAAACTAACCGAATATTATTGGTTTACTTTTATGATATTGCAGTTTATGTACAGTACAATAATTTGTTATAATTTTGTCTTCTTACAATTTTTGGGTCCTTCAATGCTTTTTACTGTTTGGCATATCTTGATTTCAGCAGACAGAATTTATCAAACACAAAACTCGTGTGTTTTAGATTCTCTTTCATATCTTAGCTACTTTTTGCTTCAATGCCAGCTTCCTCACTTTAAAACGTTATCCAATGGGTTCCATTGTCCTTCTTTCGTCCATTTTTACTAGTTTACTATACAATAACAATAATAATAATATATTTAATGTAATTCCATGCAGTGAAATTTAATAAATACTACTTTCTCATTCTAATTTACTTGATAATATTAATTTTTTTTATTTTTTTTTAAAAAAAGAAGATTTTTAAGATGTGTGGTCTAAGACACTTCTTGATCGATAAAAAGATAATTTTTAAGCTATATTATTTTTAATTATAGTAATATGTTATTCTTTCTGTAACAGACTAAAAATAAATGTATATCATATAGGATAAAGAGAGTATTAATTTTCTAACATTTAGATGACTTATAATATTTAAAGATGATATAGTAAAATTATCATTATATTTATTGTTTCTTAAAAGTATATCTAGTAAAACATGAACATAGATATGAACATGGAGAGTTCTTCATTTGCTCCTTTTTTAGATTTAAAATATTCTGTTGTTTTAACAAATTTTAGAAAGAATTAATTATTATTATTTACTTTCTTATTATAATTATATCCTAAACTATTCAGAATATGAATAGTCAGATTAAATTTCAAAATATTAATGACAAAATAGATATTTATTACGTAATATTTTTTAAGTACAAAATACAAACTAGACAAGTAAAAAGATTTTTTTTTAAAAGTACAATAGAGCTGCCTTGAAGTTCCCAATCAAACATGAGTTAAAAAAAACATTTGCATGACAAACACACACAAAAAAAAAAGTAAAATAAAATAAAAGAACTTATAGTGTACTAGTAAATGCTCATCAAATCTTTTGGAGTGGTACTTCAAGTGCGAAGCCATTACAAAGCAAGTATATATATATATATATATATATATCAAACTATATAAATAAGTTGACCAAGAGTTTTACAGCTTAGCAATGATTTGCATACAGAGGCGAAGCCGGAATTAAGAGTTTGGAGTTCTAAATTTTAGGACAAAACATTGATGGTAGAGTTTGAACCCACAACACTAGTGTGAAAGACATTCTCACCGCTCCTTCCTTACCACTGAGCTGTTAATCAATTTTGTTAGGGATTCACAAGTTAATATACATATATTTATTTTTCTAATACAAACATGATCTACAAAAACGCTAGTGGGTCCTTCCGAACCCACGAACCTCCACCTAGCTCCGCCTCTGTTTGCATAGTCAATATTTTCTTTTATTTCTCATTCGGTGTATGGAGTCCGCATTACAGAGTTCATTCTAAGGTGGCGCTCCCAACAAAAAAAATTATATTCAGAACTCAAACTTGAGACGTCTAATTAAGAGTGAAGCAATCATACCAATGAATCACAAGTCACAACTCATGTTGGTCAGAATCGATATCGTTATGGCGGCTGCCAAAATCGATATCGTCACAACTCATGTAGAGCAATATATATTCCAGATGTGTCCACCATGTTAATATTATGGTTAAATAATATATTATGAACACTCTTGAGTCTTGACACAACAATGTGATGTAGCTCAATAGTTTCAGGCGTCTTGAAAGAGTCAATACATGCAAACTTAAAATGTTGATGTAACTATTACTTCATATATCCAACAATAGTTGTCCACTATTGACTTTGCACACTTCTTTAAAAACTATAAATAGAAGGGTAATTTTGTCATATCACCCTTTGAATATAATAAATACAATGTCTTAAAAAATGTAATAGGAAAATGACGATAATTAATGATAAGGGTAAATTGGGAATTAAATGTAAACTATTCATTAATTTCATTAAGTGAACAAGTATTGTTAGACATCCCAAAATAGTATAGTGGACAATTATTGTTGGACAGAGGAAGTATATGTCATATAGAGTTTAATAATAAAATTCAAACATTGAACATAACACTTCTAATGTATGTGTTAAAAGCTATATTCTTAGTTTAATCCTCATTTTATTTAATTTAGCATTATTGATTTTCAATTATATATACTATGTGAGTGAATTTATTTTTTCTTAAAAAATTTACTAAAATTGAAAAACACAAGAATTATTTTTGAAAAATATTTTAATCAACTAAAATATTATATATATATAAAGTTCCCATTCTCAAACTTCCCAAAAAAAAAAAATACTATTTTGACTCATTTTAAGTCAATAAAAAAAAGTACTCCTCAAATGATAAAAATAAATAAAAATAAATACATCGTATGTGAAAAAAAAATCAAATGATAATTATATCTGATACCATAAGATTCTAAAAATCAAAGTAATCTTATGGATCAAGTACTTACTAGCCATCACTTTTGACTAGTACGCTAACATAATTTTGTAATAACTATCCCAACTGGAAAAAATATATTAGAAAACTATAATTAACGGAGTATCTTTTATTTTAAGAAAATATTTATATGGATAAATACCAAATGAAATATGACTTTTTTACAAAATAAAATTGTTTTAATTTTGACGAATTTGAACTATACTCTTCATCATGGTGGATAATTCTGAATCAAATTCTATCATTTTACTAAGGGTTCTACTTGTAATAATAATAGTTACTCCCTCCGTCCCATTTTATGTGAGGTAATTTAACTCGGCACGAAGTTTAAGAAAGAAATGAAAACTTTTAAAACTTGTGGTTCAAAATAAATGATATAAATTTGTATGGCTGTAAACCATTTTATTAAGGGTAAAATAAATATTTTATAGTTAAATTGTTATTTAATATAAAAATATGTCTTTTTTTTTTACTGACTAAAAAGTAAAGTAAGCCACATAAATTAGGACGTGAGTGCGATTATTCAAGTACTAGCATAATAAGTGCATAACTGCAACTATTTTGAGAATGAAAATTTATTGGCAATAATTGTAACATGAACTATTAAGATGAATCTTGCAAAAATTATTTAATTTTGCTATACCGAATTTTTCATTGTTTCTTTCTCAATTAGACTATTTAATTTTGTCAATTAGACTTTCTATTAATCTCTAACTCTTGTTTATGATTTCACATAGATCATCTCTTCTCCGGTTCAAGTCATTAAACGAAGGTTAATAGCTTTGAATCTCTGCTATTGTTATTTTTTTCTAATCCCTGTCTCTCTCGAGCAAGTCTTGAATATGGGTGAGTTCTAATGTGTGCATTCGTTAAAAAGCGAGCAAATCGAAGATAACAATAATACATGCATATTGATTTTGGATTACTTTGTACTTAACCTACTTTGTTATCCAGTCATGATTTCCACAATCCTAGTTGTGATGCTTAGTTGTTCATGGTCGTAAGAACACTAACAAGGATTGATGTGGAACTCATATTAAAGATACTTACGATAATCAAACAACCAATAGAGAATTAATGAAAGAAGTGCTTAATTATGAAAAAGATGTAAAGGTCTCTCAGTTTGTCTCCACAATGTTCTTAATTAATAATAAAAGAAATCGATACTCAAACGAAAACATAAATATGCTTAAGAACTTGCAATAATCTTTTATTTTGAGAGTCAATAGTATCATAAATTCACGACACATCAATGATACAGATTCCATTCATGAAATCTATCTTTCTTATTTCGTAATTTTAATTATTTTAGAAAAAAAATTAATCAACTAAATATAAAAAATTAAATACTACTATTATTTTTTTGGGTATCAAACTCACCCTATAACTTTTTGGTGCCTTTGAATAGGTCACAGTTGACCACCAAAGCCCAATTATTAACTCTCCAAAAATTACTGTTTGACTTTTAAAATACGAAAATCCAGTCAAAAAAATGCTCCTCATAGTGGATAATTTCAAAATCAAGTATTTACCAACCATTATTTTTGACTATTTTGACTAGTTACTATATCATCATACTATAGAGCTTGGACTATAGTTTATCTTCATAGTGGATAAGTTAAAATCAAATACTTTCACTCATATTAGGCAAAAAAATAATTAAGGAGTTTAAAGCTAGAATCTTATATTAATATTAGATTATATATATTATCAAAATATAACTAATTATATTTTATTTTAAATAAATGTATGAATAAATGTTAAATGAAATATATAATCTTTTTATTTTTATTTTTTACTTTTCCACTTGAATAATTTATTCTTTTGGACCATATCTATTATAAAGAGCTTAAACGATACTTTATCTTTATCGTGGATTAGTCTAAATCAAATACGATCACTCATATTAGGTAAAATTGTTAAGGAATTTAAAGCTAAATTCTTATAGGTTATGTGATAATTTTAATTTCAGAGGCATCTTATTACCATATAATAAGAATTAGGAGATAAAAGCTATTTTATTATAAATATTAGTTAAAATAAAATTATTAGTATAGTAAATTCTTTACTTTCTAACAAATAGTAAAGTAAAGTAAATATTTTTCTCTGGAGTATTTTATTATAATAAGTTAGTGTGTACTTTCTTTTTTTTGGTCAAACATAGGTAATTATAGTAATTTAACAAATAGATATTGTTCCCAATTCAAAATTTAGAACAAAAATTTATTAAAATTAGTAACATTTATTAGGTATTTATTTTAAACTTAATGATATAATTTAAAATTATTTAATTAATATTATTTTAAAAATAAATTTGTGAATAAATATTAAACTGGTACGCAATAAATTTTTCGTAATTACTAATTAGTACTCCATAGCTGAAAGCGGATCATAAAAGATTGTTTCCATAGCGTCACGTAGCTTAGCATAGTCTCTCTAATTAAGGATTCAATCTAATTTCAAGTGTCCCTGAATTGAATCTTTGATTTTTTTATATCAGCGAGCTAGATCCCTAAAATGCTTAGTACTTTGAGGTAGGGGTGTGCATTCGGTTTGGTTTTACATTATTCGGTTTGGATTTTTGATTTTTGGTTTTGTAAAAGTGCAACCCAATCCGATCCAAAATAAATTTGGTTTGGTTAGATTTTCCTCTATTCGATTCGGCTTTTTTCGATTTGGTTATTCGGTTATGTCAATAATTAATAACATATATAACCAAAGTAATAATATTTAATCCCTTAAATATACTTTCTAATATCATAAGTAAAACTTAAAGCACAATACTTATAAGTATACGTACTATAGATGTAATTCAAACATAAAATATAAACGTAATCATCATGAAAGACAATAACCAAAAAGGGACAAAAGTGGTTAACTCCAACTTAATTCTAAACCTAAACATTATATATATATATAATTTAGTTTTTTTTGGTTTTTTGGTTTTTATTTTTTAAAAGCCGAAACCAAACCTAAAAACCAAACAAAGTAATTTATTAATCCAAAACCAACCCGAAAAAACAAAAAACCAATCCAAATAAAAATTCGGTTTGATTTGGTTTGGTTATTCGGTTTAATCCAAATAGTGCACACCCCTACTTTGAGGTGGGAAAATCAATCCTCCATGTTCGTTTTAGGTCTTTTTTCACCTTATTTCATTCACAGCTAATAATGTGTACTTAGTACTAATCAATACTATTTAGGTTAAAATAAAATTCAGATTGACAAAAAAAAAGTTCTTATTCGTTAAACTTGTTTAAAATTTCTAAAACCTTGATTCCATTTGCAACAGGTTATACATCGAATACAAATGATAAAGTGTTATCTTATTATGAATATTATTAAAGCAATGTCTCCTAGACAATACATGCATTTTACTCGCTCGTTAAATTTATTTAGGATTTCTAAAGGAACGATTCAATTTGCAACAATAGTAAAACGTCATTTTATAATAAATGTTAATTAAAGCGGTGTCTAGGTAATACAAATATTTTCTTTGCTTCTTAAATTTATTCAGAATTTCTAAACCCTAAAATCAATTTGCAACATATTATACATCGAATACAGATAATAAAACGCTATCTTATTATAAATTTTAATTAAAACATTATCTTTTAAGCAATACAATTATTCTACTCACTCGCTATTTATTCAGAATTTCTAAAATTTAGATTCAATTGCAACAAATTGCACATCGAATACGAATAATAAAACACTATCTTATTATCATTAAATGTTATTCACGCAATATCTTTTAGACAATACGATCATTTACTCACTCGTAAAATTTATTCAGAATTTCTAAAACATAGATTCAATATGCAACAAATTAAGTATATATCAAATACAAATAACAAAATGTTATCTTATTATAATAAAATATTATCTACGTAGACAATACAATCATTTTACTCGCTTATTAAATTCATTCAAAAAAAATTTAAAACCTAAATTTAATTTACACCAAATTCAAATAACATATAAAACTCTATTTTAATCAACATAAAAACACTTATCATTTGATATAATACCATCATTTTACTTGCTCGTTAAATTTATATGAATTTAAAAAAAAAATCAATTTGCATCAAATTTTAGTAAGTCTAGCTGTTAGGTTATGGGTGTGCCTTCTATCTGTCAAGTAATATAAATACTATATATTATACTGATAAATTAATTAACTCTTACAAAGAAAAAAAAAGGCAAAAAAAAAAAAACACAAAATAAACGCGGCTGGTAAGACACCAAAACCAGAGTCTCTTTCTCTTTCTTCATTTTTGTTTTCTCTCTCATTGCTCATAGTTTTGAGCTTTAGTAGGGGCGATCCAAGCTTTTACATACCAGAATAATCTGAATTATCATTTTTTTGAATCTGTATCAGTTTTTTTAATTGATTTAATCATTTTTGTTGTTGGATTTTGATTAATTTAATTTAATTTTGTTGATAAAGGTCAGCTGGTGTTGGTGAATTTGTGCTGTTTTTCTGCGATCTCGATTGGTTAAGTTGAGAAATTTTGGAACATTGGTAAATGGGTGGGGAATTTGTGTGAAGTTTTATAGAGGTTTTTGGGTGTGTGAGAAGTGAAAAATCTTTGAATTTTTAGTTTTTTTGGTTGGATTGGAGTATTTATTTGAATGATTTCTGGTTGGAGTAGAGATGGAAGGAAGGGGATAGGTTTAGGGTTTGATGGTGGAGTAGAAATGATGGAGGAAACTGAGTTTGAAGAAGGAGAGGCTTACAGCTATGTTAACAATAAGAAGAATGATTCAACCATTGACCCTGATGTTTCTCTATCTTACCTTGTGAGTTTTCTTATTTATTTATATATTTTCTGTTTAGTAGTGTTGATCATCACTGTTATGGATTTACAATTGAGATTGAAGCATTTTTTTTAGTTCAATTGCAATTGGTTCATTTTGTGTATTTTTTTACTTTTCTACTTTGCTAGCATGTAGCTTATGTGTTTGATCAATCTACGTACTGTTTGTTGTTTATGTCTCCTGTTGCTTCATATAATTGACGGTATAAAACCAAATCTTAATAAGAGGCCTTATCATGTCGAGAGAAACTTGATAACGGAAGGGAAAGAAGGAATGTTATTAAACTAGTGTTGGTCAATATAACTGACTGTCTATAAAACAAATGTTAGTAAGATGCCTTATCATGTCTAAGAAAAACTTGATAACGAAATGGAAAAAATGAATGTTATTAAACCTCATGAATAAGTGATCAAAATATTTCTAAGAGAAATCATGGTAAGTAATTAGGTTATTTTGAGAAATAGATTTACCTTAATTACTTCAAGTCATCATCAGCACAACCTAGTAGTGTAAATTTTGGAACCTTGTGATATATAATTCGTGGCAGGCAGGCAAAACATAGTTGAAAAGAATCTACTTGGTGTTAATAATAAATATTTCCTCTTCTCCATATGAGTTCTATTTAATACGATGCTCTTTTCATTTTATTCTTGTTCCATCTAAAATGACAACTTTCTATATTTTGAAAATGGTAAACTTTAAACTTCCTATCTTAACTTAAAATGCCATGGCATGTATTTGCACAAGTTTGTAGTGTAATTTAGGTATGTGTTCTTAAACTCCAGGTCCAGTCCAACACTACCGTATAAGATGAATTTGAGGGAGTAATGATTAGATATTAGTATATGATAACTATATCTAATGTAGTAATTTGGGACTAATGAAATTTCTCGCCATAAAGCAAGGGCTTTGCTGGCAAATGTATCAATCAACTATGACTCAACCCAAACTAGTTGGGATCGGGGGTTTATCTCTGTACAAGGCCAATTTATTGCTATACTATTTTTTTTAATCATTTAAGGCAAAGGGGTTCTCTGAATCTGGATTTTTTTTTTTAAAATCTCAGCTTATCCCTTCATCGATATGTATCTAGCTAGACTAAAAGCTACCGAAGAATGTGGAAGGATTAAGTTTGTAATTCTATTGCGTGTAGAGAGAAGTGATTAATTTTTCATCTTATTACATCAAAAAAAGAGAAACTGATTACATTCTTTCCAACATTGAAAAGAAACTGAGCATACTGCTGACCTACTAAACTGTTGGATGAGAAGAGGGGGGAGTAAAACACAGAAAAAATGGTGGAGTCTAGTTCCATCTTGCATATGGTGGTCAATTTGGAAGGAAAGAAACAATAGGTGCTTTAAGAATATTACTAACCCAATGCAGAAAGTTAAAGAAAACTGCATTAGTACTCTATATATGAAGTAGATCAGTTAGTAGATTTCCTAGGCTCTTTGTAATCATGACTACTTTGCCTTGGAATTTTTTTGTTTGGTTGCCAGCATACCCTCATTGCTGATGAATACAACTTTACCATTCTCAAAAAAAAAAACATTGATATAAAATTGTTAGAACTTTTCTCTAATCGGAAATTATTCTTGCGGGTACTCCTTCGATGTGATTTATCATAATTTTAAGCAAGAATGCATTGAGTCTCTGTCCAAGTATACTGTGATGTTAGAGAAACCCTGTGTTTGCTCATTCTATTTTTTGCTTATAACTTCTCTATCTAGAGTTGGTCTAGGGGCTAGTTAGTGAGTCGGTGGAAGTATTCTGGCAGGTGTTGTGTATTAGTGTTTATAACTGCATTATGCACCTCTGATGGCAACACTCTTCCAGTTTCTCATATATCTATTCTCTTACTCTGTCAAGGATGAGAAACTTTACAATGTTTTGGGACATTTTCAAAGGGATTTTGAAGGTGGAGTTTCAGCTGAGAATCTGGGTATGTAATACTGGAAAAAGGGTATTCCCAGAAGCACAAGTTTAACAGTGACAAGGCTTATGCCATGAGCTGATGATTGTTGACTTTGCATATATTGACAGGGTCGAGATTTGGCGGGTATGGTTCATTTTTACCTACTTATCAGATTTCTCCTTCTTGGTCTCATCCGAGGACTCCACCAGAGGCCAACAAAAATAGCAGACAAGTATCACCAAACAATCTGCTCCCTGAGGTACGCAACCTTTGAATGACTCCTTATGATTTCTATTATGATAGTTTACTGCAGCAAAGAAGTAATATGATTTTACATTGATATTCTACTTTTACCTAGCAATATGCATCTTCCAATTATACAGGGTGGTCGACAAACCACGTTAGGATCTTCAAGCACTTCTCTGTCAGGAAAGTTTGCAGCATCTTCTGCCCGTTCAGCAGCAGTATCTGCACTAAAGGCTCCACAATTTAAGGGGGAAACAAATTCTGCCCAACCAACTACTCGAGCTGAAGATTCCAATTCAAAAGGTCAAAAAGTGAAGAAACAAAGAAATGCCTCGGACCCAAAATCGCTTAAGCTGCGTATCAAAGTTGGCCCTCAAAATTTGTCGACCCAAAAGAATGCGGAAATCTACAGTGGGCTTGGGCTGGATGTCTCTCCATCATCGTCGCTGGATGGTAGCCCCATCGATAGTGAAGGGGTATCCCGTGACCTTCAGGTTTCCCCAGATGAGTCCCCTACTAGTATACTTCAGGTGAATCTTCCCTCAAGCATTAAGTTTGCTTTATTTTTCTTCTTTTTGGTTTAATCTAACCTTGGCATCTGCAATTTTCTTAATCAACCCATTGGAACAGATTATGACCTCACATCCAATGCGTGATACCTTATTGTTATCCCCCCTCTCAGACGAGTTGATTAGCTTGACCGAAAATGAAAAGCTTTGGGGAAAATGTGGATATGAAGGGAACAAAAAGGCAAGCCTTGAATCTTTGCCATTAGCGAATGGTACTCATTATGCAAATGGAGAAGTTTCAGAGGTGAGGAAATTGAAAACTTGTGACAAAAATTCCTTGGCAAAGGGCAAAGGCTGTGCTAATGAAAATGATAGTGCCTTATTATCAAAGAAGGAGATTGATATTGATGGTCTTGCCTGTGAAGAACTTGTTTCAAAGGCCTTGAAACTCCCTCTTTTATCTAATCCATACCCTAATGTTGCCGATCCTCCAAAAGATACAGAGAAGACAGTTGACAGTTCAAAAACAGCCACTAAGGGTAAGAGAAAAGAAGCATCCTCTGAGAGGACATCCAAGAAATCTTTGCTGCCTGTCACTGCAATAGACACAAATTCTGTTGAAGGGTCTGGTGTAAAGGTTTCCTCATCTAGGAGAACTATGGAAATTAAAGGGACAGATTGTAATGATCATAGCTCAGGATACTTGAAGAAAGACTGCCAAAACGAAGAGGAAAAAACTGATGCTTCATCCAACAATGGACAGTCTAAAGACATGAATGTGCGAAACGTAGATGCAGTTAATCCCCTCAAGCAGTCATCTCGTCAGAAAAGCTCCTCCAACAATGAGGATGGAATGAAACTAGCTCCTGAAAAGGAACTTTTTGCATCTAGAGACGCAATGAAACCCAAAGGAAATCAATGTCATAATGCCCAAAGTACCGAGGTAATAAAGGAAGGCTCTGTTCCTGATTCATTTATAGCATCTAAGGGTAAGAAAACCTCTTCTAGCAACATCCTCTTATCTAAAAGTGAACCAGAGGACATGAAAAAGAACCTAGCCAGGGATAAATACAAAGAATTCTTCGGTGACGTAGAACTCGAACTAGAAGATGCTGAAACTGGTTTGGAGCAAAGTCATTCAAAGGAAATGCTCAAGGGTTCTGATGTAATCAGTAAGAAGAGACTTGAACGTGATAGCTCGATGAAGGAAAAAGTTAATGGTAGGAAAACTGAGAAGCCGTTTGCTTCCGCGGAGTATCCTAGGTTGGCTTCAGATGGGGCTCCTCATACAGTCATTGAATCCAATCCTTCTGCACCTCCAGGAGCTGGGGCTCCGGTAGTTAAAGAAGATTGGGTATGTTGTGACAAGTGTCAGAGTTGGCGTATACTGCCACTTGGCACTGATCCAGACAGTCTCCCCAAGAAGTGGGTTTGTAAATTGCAGACCTGGCTGTAAGTTTTCTCCAACTTTGCTTTCATCCTTTGATCATGATTATCTGTCTTGTTATAAGTAATTTTCTCTATTCAGGAGAAGTCATATTTGTAAGGTGAAGATGTATAAGGATGTTAGGTTGAAGGATTATCATATTTATACTTAAATCATTAAAACAGAAAACAATTTCTAATATTTAAGATGCTTTTTGAATGCTAATTAATTATCTTCATCTTCTAGGCCTGGACTGAATCGCTGTGGTGTCAGTGAAGAGGAAACAACGATGGTTCTAAGAGCTCTTTACCAGGTGCCGATGAGTGGTGTTACCGCCCCTGCTGCTGACAAACAATATAGTGAGCATGAATATCCTGGTGGGGCACTCTCAGGACCAACTTCTATTGACACTTGGCATGCCAGCCAAGAACACCAAAAAGCAGGTATACAAACTGTTGATGCTGGTGGGAAGAAAATTTATGGATTAAAAGGTGTGTCAAGTGCCATCAAACAGGAAGGTTTACTGTCATCAAATGGTGTCAAAAGAAACCATCAGGGAACCCCAAATAGCAGAAGCTCGAATGGTACTACTAATTCTCCAAGTGATGAAAATGGCCATCAACTGGTGGGCCTGCCAAGTAGCTCAATCGTAGAGAAGCAGAGACCTAAACAAAAAGAGAAGAGAAGATCGCTTGAGAATCATCCTGATGGGGGTATATCTTAAGCTGTCGTATTTTGAACTTGATGAAATCCTTGAATTTCTGGAACTTCTCTTTACTCTATGTGACATGTTTTGCAGGTATAAAAAATTCAAAGATGAGGAACACAAGTGAGACAGATTTGGATGGTTCTACAGCTAAAAAGTTCCGGAGAGACGATGTACATAATGATTACGATCCTATTGAGGCAAAACCGGGACAGAGCTCAAGCACTGGTTTATCTGGATCGGAGAAGGTTAGAGATAAATATAAATACAAGGAGCCAAAGGTTGATTCACTGAAAAATTTGGCTGTAGCAAAAAATCCAGAAAGCCATTCTTTGGATGGTTCAATCCAAAAATGTGACAGTAAAGACTCTCTTAAGAGGAAATGGAGTGAATGCCAGAATCCTGAGACACTGCCTCCCCCAGATATTATAGAAGAGACTTGTGATAACGGCCATAAGAAAGAAAAGAAAGCAAAGGTCTCCAAGTCCGTGGGAAAAGACTCCAGCAGAAGCGGAGCTAGTGGAGAGACTGATGTAAAAGGCAGAGGTAAGAAGGGAGAGCGAGTCGGACAAGATCTTTATAGCACTGTGTCTCAGCGTAGTGCAGATGCTGAAGATTCTCCAAAAAGGGATTTGTCTGCTTTGCTGCCTTCTGTTGCAGCCACTTCGAGCTCTTCTAAAGTGTCTGGTTCACATAAGAACAGAACTAGTCTTCAGGAACCGAAGAGTTCACCAGTAGAATCAGTATCTTCTTCTCCTTTGAGGATTTCAAAAAAGGATTTATGTTCAGCAACTAAAAGGAACCCCAAGAGAAAAGACGAACACAAAAATTCTAATTCCATTCCCAATTCTACACCAAGGTGGTCTTCTTATGGTGAAAACGATAGGTGCAGCAATCGTTCTGGGATAAAGAAAGAAGAATCTTCCAATGGCAAGCATCATGGAATGGAGTCCGCTGAACTTGACTACCAGGAGAAAGATGTCCATGATGTATCAGGTGGTACAATTAAAGAAAAGATGAAAGGTTCTGATTTTGCTACTCATCGGCTTACTGATGTAATTGCTGATCCATTAGGTCAAGCTAATCAATATGCTTTCAGGACAGAGAACTCGGACCAAAGCCTAAATAATGAAAGAAGGAACAACAGTCAGTTTCATAATAATGGGTCTATCTCTAAGGATGAGAAGGGTTTGTTTTCTCAGCATAAAGAAAAGAATCGTACCATCAGATCTGATTCTGGCAAATGTAAGACTAAGGATCGTGATATTTCAAATGAATCTTCAGATCAAAGAATAGATGAGGGGAAATTGACATCCGGAAGAAACAAGGTTGAGGATAAATCTGGTGCCAGTTCTGACAGATTACAACAAGGTTCCAAGAAAGATTCTTTTGGAGAATTGTTGAATGAGAATGTTAAAGGTGTTATTCAATCGAAATTTGTTGATGGTGCTGAAGTTAAATTGGATGTTATATCCGGCCTGGATAAAAGGCAGGCTGCTCTAACTGATCGAGATGATGGAAGATCGTCTAGGAAGCTTGCGTCTGAAAAAACTCAGCAAATTGAAGTGCTTGAGAAAGGGAAGTCACACTTAACATCTCCTTCAATAAGAGGTCAGAATGAGACAGTTCAATCTTCACAACCAGTTCCTGCATTCAAAAGGGAGGGTGAGGCTAACTTGTTGGCAGTAGATGCGTTTGAAGGAGAGATGTTGAATGCTTCAAGACAGGGTAAAAAATCTGAAAGCCACCCTGGAAACAAACCTAATAGTTTGCGACAATCTACTCCGCCTGCAAATAAGGCCCGTGCTCCAGACTCTCGCAGCCCTATTCGGAAGGATTCTGCAAGTCAAGCTGCTGCGAATGCCATTAAAGAAGCCACAAACCTTAAACATCTTGCAGATCGCCACAAGGTTTACATAATTTTCCTTCTTATCCAAAGATAAGAGGGGGCTAATGATATGCTTTATCATTTGCTCTTTTGTGTATTTATTTTCTCATTTGTGTTGGCATAACTTGACTTCTTGTTCCAGAACTCTGTGTCAAGTGAAAGCACGAGTCTCTATTTTCAAGCAACCCTAAAGTTTCTCCATGGAGCATCCTTGTTAGAATCATGCAACGACAGCGCCAAACACAGTGAAATGAACCAGTCAAGGCAAATTTATAGCAGCACTGCAAAACTGTGCGAGTGAGTTGTCTAGTTGCTGCATCTTTTCATTCAAAGTGACCCTAATTGCACAAATTTGCTAGTAGATTTTACTTCCGTACTATGCCGAAGTGCAGGGCTGAGATATTCAAGCTGTATTCTTCAATGAACTAGTTCTGAAAATATGCTCTCGCTAACAGATTCAGTTAAGGGGAGGATAGAGTTGCTCATTTTGAGAAAACAAAAACCCTCTTGCTAGAATGAAAGCTGAATTTGACTCGCTATTCTTTTACAGTTTTCATTCATTATCAAGAACTTTAGGGAACCCTACTCAATATTTTCTGTTATGCGGTAGTAGCATTTATTGGTTAAGTATTTGGCCATTTTATAATGTCTGGAGAATTTTGTTGCTATCCAGTTTGTATTGTACCAACAGATCTATCAGTTGTAAAAATAACCTTATTAGATGTGCATGAACTTGTTAGGATACTGTCGTTGTTGGTAAACGGACCATCAGTTTTAACAGCAGCAGATATAACTGTATAATTTGGTGCTATTAATGGTCTAATCTGAAATGATGCCATTTAGTGTTATATTAGCTCATAAAAAATAAAATTCATTGGAAACAGGTTCCTCACCATGCCATGCATTTTTGAAATCTTTGTTGACCTAAACTATTTTCCTGACATATTGTTCTGTGATTACTTGGAGCTTTTACTTTTCAACTCTCAAAGAGAGGTATGCACGCTAGAATTACATAATATTACTTTGTGATAGGTAAGAAAAACTTATTTCGGTGATGCCTTTTCACACATCTTAGTTATATTCTTTTCTTGTAATGTATAATACTTAGTGTCTCTTGTTCTGGAGAAATTCGTAGTTATAATGCCAAGGAGATCCTGAAGTACTATAGAAATTCTAAATACTGAGTAATGCTGATTCCAGGATTTATTCTTGTTTTATTTATAGGTTTGTTGCCCATGAATACGAGAGATTGAAAGACATGGCTGCTGTTTCACTAGCCTATAAATGCATGGAGGTTGCGTACCTGCGAGTAATTTATTCCTCTAATTTCAATGCAAACAGATATAGAAATGAACTACAAACAGCCCTGCAAATTTTTCCTCCAGGTAATTTGCTAAAGATTCATCTGAAAAATATACATCTTACATCACGATACCAATTTTATTTTAGACACCTCCAATTGGAATGGCACACCCCTCTAAGACTTCTAGTTTGACCTTGATGTTACTGAAGTGGTGTGGTTTTGCTGTATATTGATATTGGTTGACAGGATGTTCTCAACATTTTATATGTACTATGCTAAACCATTTCTGTGTATTCATAGGCTTATGCTTTGCTGTACCTCTGATTTGTCGAAGATGAAAGATGAGACAATCAGGGATAGATAACTCTGTGGAATTATTCTCAGGAGATTGAAAAATATTTTATTTTTGCTTATAAATAATTGATTATAAAGTTTGGTAGCTTTAGCCAAAAAGCAACATTGTAGACTGCTAAAGTATTCCTAAGTCGTCATGACAATTCACATAAATAACATTTATCTCTGATGATCAATGCTTCAAACGAATTTTCTTCAAGGATGATCAGTTATTAGGTATTAGTTGTATATGTTTTCACAGTTGTACAAAAATTGATTCCTTGAATATTTTTTATTATAAAAAGTAATCAATTTTTGGAACATTGATTGAAGATTAAAGAGTTGACTGGAAATTTATTGAGCACCAAAAGTAGTTTAATTAGTGATCAACTCTTTCTTATCAGGAATAAAAGTTCAACAAGTGCAAATAACTATTTGTTTCTTTTTCTTTAAACAAAACAGCTGTATCTGATTAGTAATATTGATGAAGTGTCTTCAACTATCTTATTGTTGGACTGGACTTCTTTTTAAGGGTTACACTTACTGTATTTATTATCATCATACACCAGGTGAATCCCCTTCCTCTTCTGCCTCCGATGTTGACAATTTGAACAATCCAACTATTGTAGACAAGGTTACCTTGGCGAAAGGTGTTGCTTCTCCCCAGGTTGCCGGAACTCATGTTGTCTCAGCGAGAAACCGTGCTAGCTTCACGCGGCTATTTAACTTTGTAAGTAGTCATATAATTCAGCTCCATTAATGAGTTGGTCTAATTGAGTGAAAGAGATACTAATCAAACATAATTTTCAATGGAGAGAATCATCAGATAAAGTAGAGAATTATTTGATGTTGTCTAACTCTGTTATTCATCTGGTCTAATTGAGTGAATGATAGCACCAGACCAACTATTTTGACGTTAACTCTGTTACTCACCTGGACAATTGCCTGAGGCTGGGAATATTACCATATTCTATCAGCAATTTTCCCAACAGAACTGGAGTTGAATTTGCATCAATTCTCTTCTGAGGGATAAGTTCTAATTTTTCTATTCCCTTAATCGTCACAACCAGGTTATTTGGGTAAAGGGCGTAATTACAAAAATGCTTATCTGTAAATAAGTCCAATCCTTTTCCATGTATCCTTTTACTTGAGAACTCATGCTCTGAATCTAATTTTTGATCTGGCCTTGTACCTTTTTCTAGTATCTTAGTTTTGATTAATTTGCAGGCACAGGAAGTTTATTTAGCAATGGACGCCTCCAGGAAATCACGTGTTGCTTTTGCAGCTGCTTATCCTGGACACAGTGATACACAGTGTAAAGTGCCTGCATTATCCGTAAAGAAGGCCCTTGATTTCAGCTTCCATGATGTCGACAACTTCTTACGTTTAGTCCGGATTGCCATGGAAGCTATTAGCTGTTGAAATTTAAATTATGGCTAAAACCATGTGAGTCCACGGGACAGACTCTTGGACCTGTTCCTCCAGTTGCTGTCAATTGAGGAGATGTCAGAAAGAGAATCTCTTGGTCGAGATATGATATATAACCTATCAAGTTATGAGTTCTACTCATAATCCCCTTGTAAATCTGTACATAGCTGAAAACTATAGTTGGTAAGATAGTTTCAATACAGCCATGGTCCCAATCTTACAGAAATAGGGGGCTTCACTGTTTGTTAGTCGGAAGAACTTGTTTGACACAAGAGGTTTTGAAGAAAAAGGGGAGGATTATAGTATCAGATGTTAACTTTATGGGGAAACAGATGAGATAAATACTCATCTTTTGTTGCATTGTACATTAACTGCACAGTTATGGAATGTATTTTTTACTCTCAGACTGCAGATCTGCTGAGTTGTGCTGGATTAGAAGGTGTTAGCAAGAGTGTGAAGAGATGGCGGAAAATCATTCCTCGTTGCATCAAGGGGACTATGTGGAGAGAGAGAGAGAGAGAGAAATAGTAGATGTTTTGAAGATAGGCCCAATTTCATTCATCGATTTCAATGGAATTGTATTGTATCTTTCTCTTTTTGGTGTAAAGAAGCAGAGATAGAGGAATTAGAGCTTGTAGATATGTTAGGCTCGCTGTAATTAGTTTCTTCCTTATTCTCTTCTTTTGAAGGTCTCCAACATATCCTTAATGTTGACGAATACAACATTACAAGTTTAAAAAAAAAAAAAACTAATAAGGAACTTGGTGGTCCTTTCATAAATTCATAACATTGCAATGCTTGTTGGTATTGATCCAGCTGACTTGCCTCTCCCAGATGAAAGGTAAAATTGCCTTCTGTATCGCGTTTCCCCTTATCTCAATTAGTTTATTTAGTGTTTGTTGTGAGTTGATATATGATCTTTATTATCTTTCCTTGATTCGTACTACAGATACATTTGCAATCGAGATGGTTTATTGTTAGTTTTGACTTATAGAAGGAAAAATTCAAAGAGATGAACTTCTACAACAGCACAGAAGAATAGTGTGATTTGTATTATATGGTTTGAGTTGTTGACATTGACGAGACTCGGCATGTACCAACTCTACCTGTAAGTTGAAAAAAATTATACTATTAATTTATTATGTGCAAAATGAAACATTTAAATAAATTATCGCCATCTTTAAAAATCGGAATTTGTGTTGCAGGTCAGGGTTAAGGGGGAGTCATAAGATGAGAGATGCAGTTGTTACAAGTAGTTCTGCATTTGTTAACTGCTTCTTGATAGAAATAAGCCCAGGTAGCCAATTGCTATTCTTTACCAAGTTACCAAAAATACAAAAGTATTGCTTATCATAAGATGTCCTTGTAAATTGTATAGTACCTTTTAAGCAACTTGAACGTGTAAGTGAAATTTACACCGGTCTCGAGGGTGAGGTTGCTGAACTTGTGTTTTTATGTTATAAGTTCGAGCCCTGTGCCAAACGAACCAAGTCCAATGTGTAACAGGGGCAGACTCATGATCGCTGAGTTTCGAAATCTGTAGTTGGCCCAGAAGTCTGTAGAACAAATTATCAACTTTTCCCGCTTCACCTGTTCTTGTTAGGAGATACATTTGGTATCATGTAATTTTGCAGGTATGGTTAGGAGAAGGTGATGTATATGCCGATCTTATACTTACCTCCACAAGTAGCATTTTTTTAATGGGAAAAGGGGCAGAAATATCCCTAATCTATTGGAAATGGTTCAAAATGACCCTCCTTCCATCTTTTGGTCTAAAAATACCCTTCACCTTTCTTTTTGGTTCAAAGATACCCCTCCTTCCACATTTTGTTCTATAAGTACCCTCAACCCAAATTTAATTCTTTTGTCAATTAGTTACTTAATTCTTTTATTTGCTTTAAAAGAATTTTATTTATTTATAGAAATTCTTAATATTAGTTCATTCCAAAATATTTAAGTCTAACATAAAATAAAATAAAGAATAAAATTCTTATTATTAACATAACACTATAAAACTCTTATTCTTCATTTTTATACAATAAATTTTTTATTTTATTTTACGTTTTATACACTATTATTTTATGCTTTGATTAGTGTAATGAGTTTTAATTTATTCGGATTGCTATTTTATATTATAGTCAAATTGTCATGTTAAAATTTAATTATATTAATATTTAATTAAAAAAATATTTTTGCAGTCACTCTTGTGGAACTGATCTTTTGACCGGAGCTAACTTACTCTAAAGAAATTTTGAGATATGGATCTTTAACCCCTTAAAATCTGTATTTCCTTTCTCAAAATTGACACTTTGAACTTTCCCATTTTTTGAAATAGATAGTACCTGGGAAAAAAAGAAGTTAAAGACAGTTAATTTGAACAGAGAATTTCAATTTTTACTTCTTGTTCAAAGTCGTTTCGTAGAGCCTAAAAAGGTATGAAATGATAACTGGGAAATCAATTAGCAAATGTTATTTATTAAGAAGTAATCAAAGAAAACGTTAAAGTATCGATATAATTAAATTTTATTATGATGATTTGAATACAATTAAAAAAATTATTCCACAAATTAAAACATAAAATAATAATGTATAAAACGTAAAATAAAATAAGAATATATTGTGTAGAAATGAAAAATAAGAAATTTATTGTGTTATTTTAAGATTTTTTAAAATGAGTTTTTGTGCTATTATAATAGTTTTGAGAATTTTATTCTTCTTTTTTACACAATAAAATCTTTATTTTATGTTACATAATATTGGAATTCTCTAATATTAAGAATTTTTTTTAAAAAAAAATTTGTCTTGTAGAACAAAGTAATTAATTTGCAAAAGAATTAAATTTGGGTTGAGGATATTTTAGACAAAAAGGTAGATGGAGGGATATCTTTAAACCAAAAACAAAGGTGGATGATATTCTTAAACCAAAAGGTGAAAGAAGGGTATTATTAAGTTATTTCCAATAGATTAGAGATATTTTTTTACCCTTTTTCCTTTTTTAAAAAGAAAAAATAAAATAACATAGACGACTCGTTACAGATGGCAAAATGTAACGTAGTAGGTGGAATCCAAAGAAACATGGGTTCAAAGCCAAGGTTCAGAAAAGAGTAAATTGTTCTCTAAGTAGTTGAAGAATCAGCGAAAAAACATAAACGATAGATAGAGAAGCTCAAAGAACTTATTTACGAGGTGTAGAGTATGTCTCTTGGTGGGCTGTGGGTTATTACAGTCTATACCTACTTTTGGTAGGGATGACAATGGGGCGGGTTGAATTTAACCCGCAAAATTTTTAATCCGCCCTGCCTTGTATAACAATTTTTTTTAATTTTTAACACGCTCCACCCCACCTGGCATAGACCCGCCCCCACATAATTTTTTTAATATTTTCTTTTTCTAGTTAAATTTGATACTAGAAATATAATTCATAAAAATAAATTCATTTTTTCATTTAGTTTAAATAGGATAGTGACTTAAAAAATTATTTTTTAGAGATCAATTAGAAAACATGTAAAAAATTGTATTATTTTTTATTGAACCATTTTCATTTACTATCTTGAATACTTTAGTAGCTTTAAAGAAACTATTTTAATAAATATGTAAAAAATTAAAATTAAGTTTAAACCCACACAAAATCACATATATCCGCAACCCACATTAGTTTTAAAAAAACTCTCTTCAATTCACCCTGCATCCACCCCGCCCCATTGCCATCCCTAACTTTTGGAACTCTATAAAATATCATTTGTTTAATGAAAGCGCACACATATATGTGATGTATTAGTAAAAACAGCAAAGCTTCCGCCAACTTCTTGACAAAAAATAAAGGTGGTGTGATATCTAAGAACTGGCACAGTTCCCTACTTATAGGCAAAAGTTAGAAAGATTATCTGTGCTACAATATCCCTATCAAGTGACATGGAGAAGCAAGTTAGTTGTATTCAATGTGATGTGCAGAGAACAAAAAAAATCTCAGCCGAGCACCCAGATTATTGCTTCAGGCTAAATACTTGAACAAATTTGGGTTCTCTTTGTCTCTTTCCAAGTAATCTCTAGTGATGAGATCTTCAATTCGCTTTTTGATTGCTTTGAAGTCAGGCTGCACAAATACGCAAAATTAATGATGATATTAATATAAAATTATCAATCTCTATAACTAGAGCCAATAACTATCTTCAGGATAAAGCAAAGTCCAAGATTGCAGTAGACACTTGCAAAGGAAATAGAGCCCATAAATAATTGATTAGATGGCACAGCAAGATCGTTAAAAATTTAAGCACAAAGCCCAATCATATTTTGTCCTTGTTCATCTCAGCTCACATAGGTTTTGAATTTGTAGGGTAAATTCTAGCTTTTCAAGAAATATGAATCCTCAAGGTCATGAACTAGACTAAATCACATAACTCTAAACTTATTTCCCGCAAGTTATACCATTTCTTTTAGGACCAATATAACTTTATCCATTGAGGAAGTTGAAACATGGATGTTTCCCAAAAAGTAACTACAGACAAAAAAATGGTTTGCCTCCTCCCGTCATCTCATGTGTTACATCGGTTCAAAAGAAAATGAAAATGATAGAGAAGCAAACGGAGAAGAAGAGAACGAACCATCTATACAAACTGCTGACCAATTCACATAATGAAATTGGAAGTGGAAGATTGTCACCAAATAGTATATTTAGAGGTTTGGAAACTACTGAAAGATATCTCAACTTAAAGATTCTCTGTCTCAACAATAAATGTCAAAAAAGTCGAGGTCAAGAAATTCCAAATGAGTTCTGGTCTCAAAAAGCAAAACTATGGAACAAATTGTGATGGAGGCATTTAGAAGATTGAAGGAAAAGGTAAAATTGGTGTTTCTGTCATTCTGTCAAGTTATATTCGTTGGGAAAGAAAACCACAAATTTCACCCAAGTCAAATAAGACTATGTTTTAAAATATAATAGGATAAATAGAGTACAACTAAATGCAATCCCTCCAACTATTTTACCAAACACTATTCCCGATAATTAAATCTTTAAGATTACTTTCAACACCAAGAACCCCAAAGACCATGATCCTGAAAGAAAGTTGTCAAGTAATGAGGCGATAGTGTAATCCAAGCTGTTAACAATTTGTCAAAACAAGGAAAAAATTGCTACATTATCTGTCGTTACGAGCCCAGAAGGTGATATCCTTCAATTTGTTTACTGGCAAGCTGGAAAACGTCCACAACACAGTGCATAAATAGCCCTCCAGTATCAAATTGAATGTCATGGTTATAGAGCATGGAAATCATATCAACCTTCCAAAAGTGATCTATTTCATTAAAGAAAATTCATAAATAGAAGGGCGCATACCTTAAACATTCGGCTCAACTGCTCAACACACTCCAACACTAGTTGTTGATGGGGAAGAACTTTCCGACTCTTCATAATGCGCACGATACAGGCATCAATTGCATAACGTCTATCTTTGTCTACATCCTCGACCACCTTTTTCCTTTCATCCACAGGAGGTAATGGGACCTGGATAGTACAAATAAAACATGCCATTAGGAATAGGTGTCTATAGTGTGTTCATGAAGCATCACTAAAAAAATAGAGTTCTTTATCTATACCCTAATCCGCCTCATCCTGTCAGTGAACTTGGAGTTGAACTCAAAATGATCAGAAGACGAAACAGTTCTATTGCTAGGCTCCTTGATCAGAATTTTATACTTGGCACATGAAAGGGATTGAAGCAATCTGACCAAGTCATCATCAGCCAAATTTAACTGACTCTTGATTTCTGAGTAACTCAATCTATCTGAAGAATTAAACAATAACAGAGCAGCAGCCTGAAAAAGCGGACATCATAAATCCATAAGTGTATTGTAACCAGCAGGGATAGTTCAATGGAATCATTAGACAGAGTAGTCACCTGATAAGTTCCCAGAATCAGTTCAATGGTTTTTGAATCAAACTTCCCGTTGATGTTACACGTACCCAATGAATAAATCCATGTCAATTTCCTGTGTTTCGTTTTTGTCTGATAGAATTCCTTGAAGACTTCTACACACTTCACCTGAGGCAAATAACACAACAAAGGTTACGTCATTCATTAATTCAGAAGAAAAAACTCATATCAGCAAACAGAAAGTGGATTTTCAAATTATCAAGAAAAGCTCCTCTTACCATTTCCACAGGGAGACACAAATCAGAAGATTTATAACTAGGCCAGAACCCAGTTGTAAGAACTGTGACAGTTAAATCAATTCCAGGACTCGCGGCAGGGTTGTTGCTGAGATATTCTTGAAAATGGTTCTGATTTTCCCTAGCCAAAGTCAAGTCTGTCACCTGTTTTTGAGTTGCCATCCACAAGTTTTAATAAAACATTTTAATGGGAATGGGATAAACTATGAAAAGATATTCTGTTTCCTCACCATTCCCTCCATCTTTGATGTGAACTGCCCACCACACTGTTGCTTTAGCTTTGTTAAGATAAGCCTTTCGTGGTCATCATTGGCACTTTTATCGAAGAGCAATCGACGAGAAAGCTTCTTCCTATCACACCAAGACAATGGACATTCCAAACGGTAAATGAAGATTCAACCTAACTAAGGTAACTATATCAATAAACTGTTGGACTATCTAACCCACCTGTAGAACTCCGCAAAAAGGTCTTTGTCACTAATGTAAGCGAGAAGCTTGACCACCTACAAAAATTCAAACCATTATTATGATAACATCACTTGGTCGAAAGATGGACTTCCAGGAAATGGAGTGATTTGAAGTGCATGCTATACCTTATCCAAGGTCTCCTCAATATCATCATCACTAAGTTTTTCACTCCCACCTTTCTTAAGAATATTATCACAAAAAGAAGCAAGGAGCTCTGCACTTGAACAACCAGATACAATCTTGTTGCAGAAGACCTCAAATGCCTCCTTGAGAGCCTGTATATGTCAAACTTTAGACATCAGAAACACTGACAAATAACTTTGAAGTAAAAGAGATCAACATACAATTGTTAACAACGGAATATACCTTATGAAAGAGAGTGTTATTAGCAAAACAGTTCGTAACATAAGCCATATACTTATCGTGAAGCTCAATCAACTTTCTAACAAAGACCTGCGGAAGAGATGGAATCCATGGTAAATATATTTACATTACATAAAAGTGAAATCAGAACAAAGGAATATGGTTTTACCTGCTCTCCTGAGCCTGAACTTTCGGCCTGTACAAAAAACACATAAACACTTCAAATAGAAACACCAGCAGAATTACCAGGAACAAAAATTTCTTGAACCCACGAGGACAGCAAGGCTGCAAAGGAACTTCACATATATATATATATATATATACACACATATATATATATATGTGTGTGTACTTATTTCTACATAAATGCTTTCAACTCCGCTAAAAAGTTTTGTTATCTAAATGGTGTATCATGCATTACCCCTCCCCCCGCTGATTTCTGCTATTCACAATTTAAAAGGACTTTATACTCACATGTAATTAGTAGATAATCATCGTTTTTTAAGTGAAACCATTAAAAATATGAAACAAGAACATGGACAATTCACCTTGCTATTTGTCGTATCTTCAGCTTGTTGCACCAAGACCATGCCTTCAGCAACAACATGCTGCAGCAGATGTTTAGCGAACTTAGGAAACTAATTAAATACTCCCTCCGTCCCATTTTATATGATGTACTTTGATTTGGCACAAACTTTAAGAAAAATGGAAAGACTTTTAAAACTTGTGGTCCAAAATGAATGATAGAAATTTGTGTGGTTGTAAACCATTTCATTAAGGGTAAAAAAGACATTTTATACGCAAATTGTTACTTAAAATAGAAATGTGTCATTCTTTTTGGGACTGACTAAAAAGGAAAGTAAGTCATATAAATTGGGACAGAGGGAGTAATTCTTTTGCTGCTCAGTGACTGGCATTAAGTGATAGAGAATAAAAATACCTGCTTAAACATATTTGAAACAGGTTCCAATCCCTTGGGGATTCTGTGGAATAGCCTATACATTCGAGATAAATCCTCTACCTGAGTGTACAAAAGAGAGTCGGCAGTAAGGGAAAAAGAGAAAAACATTGAATTACATGTAAAATACATTGAAACTTCCCAACAATGATGAAAAGCAACACAAGAATTCAATACCTTATCATCTCTAAGCAATACTCGGCATCCAGAATGCTCCTTCTCAAGTAACTGATTGGTATATACAACCAACAATTCATTTTGCACTTTCTGCAGGCACAAATTTGGTCTCAACATTGAAAACAAATCCAACTAAAGGAATATTGTCAACATGTAAAAAGTCTGAATTTCCAGCATTCAAACTTAAGTACATATCGGGAGAAAACTTTAAAGCAATGACATAAATGATAAGTGCATCGTAGAAAAATGAAATTGCCAACTTTACTTTTCATGTTTTATTTCCCTGAACAAATTGAAAAGACCACTGTTTATTCGGTACGTTTTCGCTCGAACAGAGAAATAGAACACTTAAGAATCGTGCACTTGTGGATTTTATTTTATAACTCAAAACACATTATATATATGATCCTTAGAATTGTGCACTCATGGTTATGGGGTACACGTGCAAACCACATACTCATAGACTACTATCACATAAACAAAAAGGCAACATCTGCCCTGTCAAGGAGTGGGACTATATTTGCAACTTTGACTCTAAACAAAAAGGAAAGCAGGTAGTCAATCAAAGTGTTGGGCATTAATAACTCTTCCCCCTTCGAAGAGAAATAAACTGTAAACAACCTTTTTGACAAGTTGAATAATTTATTAGAAGAGAGCAAACAATCGAATTGCAACCGGCATAAAATGAAGGATACAGCCAACCAAAAAATAGAAATGCATAAAACCTTGGGAGGTAATCTTTTTAAGCTTGCCTTCTAAAGGTTTTAGAAAAAATATTAGAACTTGAAAGATATCCATTACACAGACATATAACAACTAAATCACATTTTTTAATATATAATTGTGGTGTCCGAGCCAGCTTGTGCTGGCCCCGACTAATTCCACAGGGCACCTGCTACCTCCCCCAGCATAACACAAAATCACATAGTATTTATCTATGCTCAAATTTAAAAAAAAAAAGGTTCTTCAAAAGTTAAGATTTCAAGTTGCTAAAGCAAATTCAGATGCTGACCTCTAGAAGTTTTGTCTCACTAAGAACATGGAGATAATGAGACACTCTATCTTTCTCTTTCTTCAAGCACTCCTCTGCCTGAGTTAGCAAAGCACGGGTATCACAATTTACTGTGGCAATTTAAGGCAATAACCAAATAATTTACGAAATCACAGCAATTGTAAAAATGAATTGTACCTTCAACATATAATCTGGACAAGAATCCTCCACAATCCAACTTGAAGCTTTCCGAGAATAATAAGCTGCAGTATCTTTAAGCATTGCATCTTCAAAATCATTCTCATAATACTCCATTTCCCCCATACCAATTCCAACAAATATATCGAGCACATTCTTCAGTAGACCTCTGTCAATCTGCTCACCCTCACGTTCTTGTTCAATCTAATACAAAAGGACTCTTAATCAGACCCTCATAACTAAAATAATATTGCAAGAGTTGGGATCAACTGACAGTAGGAAGAAACAAAAAAACAAAAAAAAAGAGAGGATATGATACTTGCCAACACATTAACTGCATCTCTAGCTTTACCGTTCAACTCCTGATAAATCTATTGTCAACAAAAACAGAAATAAATTACCAACAAAACAAAGATATGAAGAAAGCAAAAAAGAAAAGAGACAATTATGTTGTCAATAATTATATAGGAGATGCAAGAAACAAACCAGATCACGGAAGCACATCAGACCAACTTCATGAAGTCCAGGTAGCGACCTTCGGGCAATAAAATAACGGTCGAGATAATGGAAGAACCGTGAGAGCCACCTAACCATAAGTTTGTGATTCGCCCATCTTTTCACAAACTCCCTCAACATAAACTCATCATGCCTCTCTCGTAAAGCAGGCAGAACCTAATAAAGAAAAATACAAATTGCAAAATTGAACAGCAACAGCAGAGCAAGTAGAGTAAATTTCAATTATCATGAGAAAAAAAGTCAATGCTTCTTACCGTAGAATTGATATATTCTACAAATGCTTCCCTGTACTTCTCATACAACTGTTGTGAGTAATCATTTGGCGGCTTCTGTGTGCACATGTTATATATAGTTCTACATTTCAATTAAGGAAAAACTTTCTTCCATGTTAAGTGTAGTTCACTAATAACCAAGAAGTTAGTTGTTTAAGACGCCATGAGAGCAAAGCAGTTGTAGGCAGGGTTTACCATATTTTAAAGATTGAAAAAAATAAAACAATGTGTGTACATATATATTAAAGAACAAAAATTTTATACATAAAGACAAACTTCAAGCGCACGAAACCCTAAGGATACGTGTAGAGCATCATGTACTCTTCAGAGCTGAAAGAATGTTGTTGTCCTTCTAAAATTTTCTTCAATTTAGTGATTCCCCTCTGCATAAATTCCCATCCTTCCTCCAACTCAATAATCTTCAGCTGGCTCATTGCCATCTTAGAAGCACGTATTTTACGTCCACCTATATGACCAATTGAAAATTACATGTATCACAACGCTACACCATATAACAAGCACCATACGGAAAAAGCTAATCACAACCCAACTAATAATCATTAATAAAAACAATGCCGATTAAGAAGAAAAAAATATCCTCAATGTACACAGGTGACAACAACAAGAAGCAACTTCTCAATTAATAATCAATTAAAAATACAATGCCAATTCAGCTTTCAAGTTTCAATGATAAAGAAGTTGTTTATAATCAATGTATTCAGGTGACAACAAAAAGCAGCAACTTTTACAGTTAGCTTAATACAGGTTCGCAAAAATTTATCAGCACTCTAGCATTTTAAGATAGAAATTTTTCTAACACAGTTTGCATTAATAGAGCTCCAAAGTCATAACTCATAAGCTCTCATGTTATTTCTGTTTCCCACTATGTCCTTATTATTTCATAATTTCATTATTTAGTTTACACTATTTTTCGATTGAACTCCATCACATACCCCAGTAGACATCTCCAATTCAGATTTCTGGTTCGCTTTCCGCTACCTTTTTGTTCTCATCCCTCTTATTGTTCTCCATCTAAGTATTAATTAATGCCAAAGTTCTATTTTCTGATTTTGATTGAGCTTTTTTGGTTAATTTCATTAGAATTTGCATGAATTTAAATCAAACGCATAATTATTATGAGAATATAAACATATTAAGTCATTGTTCTACCCTAAACACAGTCAAAATCATCAAGAAAAACGCTGATAAACCACAACGAGTGATCCTATCTATTCAAACACGCGATACACGATGAAACGATGAGTAACGACTATACAAAACAAGCTGTTAGCACGATCTTAAACCCTAGAAAAGTTAACAACCACAAAAATCAGCAAAACAAAGCTAAATCATAATCTCCTAATCGCTTACCGGAGAAAAGGATCGATCACCGGAGACCTGAATCACAATCGCCCTCTCACCCTCCCGTTGATGAATGGTTTCTGTTTTTTCGAAACTCTGAAACAATGCGGTGAATCAAAAGAGACAAACTCTCAAAACCTTTAGAATCAGTATATTTTATTATAGAGAAAAAAGGGTAGACAGTGAGGCGGTTGAATTTTAACCAAATTACACTTCCAGAGTCCAGATTTCACTTGGAAAAGTATTTGAAGATTTCCTTTCTATTATTAATTTGAGTTTTTTTTAAGAATACACAGCCATTAATTAGTATTAGTATTAATTTACTACAGACAAAACAAGAATCATAAACGGAAACTATATTAGTAAAAAATAATCATAAATGCTAATTACGTACCATTGATTATGACTCAACTATTTAGTCATAAACGGAAAACTATATTAAAAATAATCATAAATGGTAATAACGTACAATTGATTATGACTCAACTATTTCAAGATCTCTTGAGACTAATCAGTTATCTTACAACAACATATATACGCAAAGACTTTAAGATGATGCTATAATTTTGTAATAAGTTACTTAACATAATGAAAACGTTGATTCTCCAAGTCCTTATGCTCTCATCTTCACTAATCAATGGTATCTTTTTTGTCTTTATTTTCACTTGAAGCACTTATTTGAACCATAAGTTTTTATATTTATAGTAGTAAACAATGGCTTTTTATATGTATTTGATAATTATCACATGAATTTGGTTAATGTTACTCCCTCTGTCCATTTTTATTTGTCATGTTATGTATTTCGAAAGTCAATTTGACTAATTTTCAAAGTTAAATTAGATTACATTAATTCGATATTTTAAACAAAAAATTTAGATATTCAAAAACTATACAAAAAGTTCTATAAATTTTAAATTTTTGCATATCAATATGATGAAAAAAATACATATAACATACGTAAGATTGGGCTTACTAAAAGTGCAAAGATCAAAAGGGAAGGTAATTAATATTTGGTGTATTTAAGTTAATTTTAGTTAGTGCTATTTTTACTCAAATTGAAAATTACATAAATTGGACCCATTCTGTAAAATATTTACTCAAATTGAACCCAACCCAATATATTTATCATGATTGGATCCACAACTCAATATATTTATCCTGATTGGACCCACAATCCAAACTATTTACCTGACTGCCCCCTTGTTCTATTCACTAAACCACTACTGATACCTAGGGCTGGCAAGGGGACTGGGTCGACCCGCCCCGGCCCGCGACCGGTTCGAGAACCGGCTCGCCGGACCCGGTCCCGTAAGTTCTTGCGGGTTGGGAGGGGACCGGTTAGGGGCCGGTTCACCCTTTGGTCCCGGTCGAACCGGCTCGGTCCCGGCCCGGCTAAACCGGCCGGTTTCGCGGGATCCCCTCAATTTTATTTTTTTATTTTTTATTTTTTAAATTATATCCGTTGGGGCAACGGCTAGTGGGCCCCCCCAACGGATTTATTTACCTTTTTCACTTCCCCAACACCCCCTACCACCCTCCTACTTTTAATATTTTAATTTAAACCCTCAAGTTATCATAAATACACTTTAACCCATTTTTAATATTATTAATACCCCTCTATCCCTTATTATTTCTTACAAAATCATCTATTCTCTCATCTATTTTTTATATCCTTTCAATCTTAAGTCTCAATTTTTTATTCCATTTAAGTCTCATATTATATCATAATACATATATTTCAATTCTAAATTTTCATATTCTATCATAATATATATAATTCTCATATTTGCTATCAAGTATTGGAGTTCCAAATTACAAGTTACAACAAACTACAAGCTTCAAGAATCGGTTATAACGTCTGCTATTAACGCAGACGTTTGATACATTCGTTTCATAATATTTATATTTTATTTTTCGTCATTAATTTTTGTGTTATTATTATTATTATATTACACTTTACATATAATTAAATATGCGTTCTAGCAAAAAAAAAAAGGTAAAGGAAAAGAGAAAGAACCAAGTGGCATTAGTAAATTATTTAATTTTAATAAAAAAAGTAGTAAGGAAAAAAATAAGAGTAAATGTGGTGGTACTTCTTCTAAATCAATGTCTAGAGTTAGATTTAATACAAAT